>JARHVA010003540.1:0-135000 GCA_037957365.1 Torreya grandis
TAATTAGGAGTATGTGAAAATATAAGAGAGGGTAGATAATAATATTTATGAGGATATTTTCTAAATAAATTAGTTTTTAAGTAAGAGGGAGGAAAGAGTGTGAGTGGAATCCAAGTTCATATCTAAAGGGGAATTTATATATGAAAATATAAGTGTGACCAAATAAGAATCAAAATAGAGATCCAAAATAGTGTATAATGGATGGACCAAAGATGAATATTTATGTGTATTTAAATATTACTCTAAAGGATAATCTGAAGAGGAATATATAGGTGTGATCAAAGTGAAATATAGAGATTAATCTAGGATACAATATAAGTATGCATATAATGATTTTAGTAAAGGTAAATATAAAGAAGAAGCAATGAAATAACCCAAAGTGTAATCTAGAGGTATGATAAAATTTGAATCCAAATAATAACTTGAAAAGGTTTCTAGATGATGCTCTAAAGAGCAATCTAAAGATAAGAAAAAGGTGCATATTTATTCTCTTGGATAAATTCACATATAGATGTTTTGGATTCTAATGGTTTATATGTATCCATTATATGAAGATATTAATCATCCATATAATAACCTTCCATAATTTTTGGCTTAATTATATTTACCCATTCAAATTGATCATAAGAAAAGGGAATGACATGAGTGGAAAGGAATCTATTTTGACTATATGTAGTAAATTTAAATATGAGATCTGAAACAAGATTAATAATAGAAAGTAATAATTAATATAGTATGTATAGAAAATATAATGATAAAGCATACAACATAAAAAAAATTGAGGTATACTGATCAAGTTATGAAAGGGTCTTGAATGATTTTTAGTCTCTTAGACATAGTTACTCATTCATTAATTAGTGGTCACTTAATGTTTTATATAACTAAATATATTTATAAACATTAATGTATCCCAATAACCCTAATTTTAAGGGTATGTTGAGAGTAAATTATATATGCAATATACTCCTATTAGGTGCACCAAAAAATTATATGGATAAAAGGCTTCCTATGATGTAAAAAAATGATCCTAGGAATTTATAATATACCATGGGGTAAGTGGAAAATAATGTATTTAGATAAATAATATGGACATGCATATTGGATTAAATCCTCTCACACTATGATTGTTTTTTGGTTGAATATCTGAATCCCAAGTGCACTTGTTGGGCCAAATTCACTGAACAATCCCTAGGAACAATTAGGGGAATTATGTCCTCTCATTTTAGGATTGTTGTTGAGATAATACAGGGAATGAGTTGAAAGTATTGGGATATATTAAATAAACATGTTTGTAATATATATGTAATAGATGTAGTGTTATCACTAAAGGTCCAATACTAGCTATCTCATTGGCTCAAAAAGCTTCTAACCTTCTAGCTAGCCTAAATGTAAAAAATGAAATTGTAGGCTCTATTATGTTTCACTTCATAATTTTTAATATGGAAAATATATAATTCCATTTCAAAAATAAACATAGAGAGAGAGAGAGAGAGAGAGAGAGAGAGAGAGAGAGAGAGAGAGAGAGAGAGAGAGAGAGAGAGAGAGAGAGAGAGAGAGAGAGAGAGAGAGAGAGAGAGAGAGAGAGAGAGAGAGAGAGAGAGAGAGAGAGAGAGAGAGAGAGAGAGAGAGAGATACCAAAATGTTCATAGATATAGTTTCACCACTATATGTTATATTTCATGATGGCTTGGTCTCTAGTCATATAGGGAGAGGGTATAAGGAAAAAGGAAAAATTATCAATTTCAGGAATTATTTAATCAACAAACTACAAACATGTTTGTAGTTAATTACTCATAAATCCTTACATATTTAATGTAAAATGAAGGGATCAAACAACTCAACTAAAATATAAAGAAACAAATATTATTTAATACATTAGCTCTAAATAAAACATAGATTATAGTCCTATAGTATTAGTATTGATATATTAAAACAAAAATAAATTGAAATACATCAAAGACAACCAAACACATTTACACAAAAAACCAATTTTATGTTAATATGATAGAAATTATTTACAAATAGAGTTAACACTTATAAAATATTGCATATTAGTATTTATATAAGAAGAATTAAGCTCATATATTAGTATCATGCGTTACCATTCTAGTCCATCATTTCCTAAAAGGGTTGTAATATAATTATACCAAAATATTCTTATTCTGATAACAAACAAACAAGATTACATAGGGCATAATAAGAGATAATCAAGGTAAGGTTAGTAGATGGTTATCTATTTTTATAGGCATTAATGAGCCACCAATTATTTATTAATGAGATTTTCATCATAGTATATCTTTTATAGGTTCACATCAATCTCTCAAAATATGATCTCTATGTTAGTCAGTAGTTTCCCATGAATCTTGAGTGGGGATTCCAATGATAACTTAACCTCTTAGACATGGATAATGCTTACTTTGGATGATGAGGTTAACTCAAATATGGAATTATTTCCTACATTATTGTATTTGGATACCTTTCTCTTCATGATTTCATCAAAGTATACCATGTGGACCCCAAATTCATCCTTCCCTAGTAGGGTGCCATCAGGGTGGAAGAGCACTAAAATGCTAAAATTCTTGAAATAAGTAAGGATTTGGTCCTTACTTGTCTCTAGAGGCTCAATGGTAACTTGGGCCATGTTAAAAAACTCCTCAATGAAAGATCTCATAATTCTTACAAAGGTTCGATATAGGTTCAAGTATACTAAGGGCATAAAATTCAATTATGGGAACATCCCCTTATTGATGATAGTAGCAAAATTATTGCACTTATTATCTAGCTAGATAATAATATACTTATGTATTTTCATCCTTTATAGGGCCTCTTTAATTTTATAAAGGGTTTTTATTACTTTCATAATGATGAAAAAATAGTTGGGTTAGAGTTACCTCCACTTTCCTAACATAAGACTCCAATTTTCTCACCTACTCTCTTAGGTAATTATTCATTTTATCTATGAGGTAATTCATATACTAGAGCACTATGATTAGGTCATATATTACCCTCTCTTTTCCATTTGTATCTCTTAATTTTTTGAGGGAGAAGAGATCTTTCTTACTCTTCCACATCACTAGGTCTCCTTCCTGCATAAATCTATGATAACCCTCTTCATGATCCCAAACATTCTATAAAACTCCCTTTGGACCTATAGGTTATCCTAATATTCCATTTATATAATTTGTGCTTTTATATGTGTTAGGAGCATGACCTAGCTTAGTCCTACATTAACTCCTAATGCAGTTTAAGAGGATTAAGGTGAGATGATAAAGGTAGAGGTAGATGGAGGAGGTCTGGGATGAGAAGGAATGAATGAAGTGGAAGGAAAGATGAGAGGATTAGAGGAGGAAGTTACATGACATTGAAAAGATGAAGGATGAATGGGGATCCCCATGAGATTAATTGGGCGTTCTACTATTTAGGTGCATATTGACCTATGGGATAATTGCACTTCGATGGTGGGGGAGTTTTTAATAATAATTAAGAAATTAGTTGGTAAATTATAAATACTTGAATCCTTAGTGTGATGAAGAAAGAGGACTAGGGATAAATGGGAGGATCAAGCTAAATATAAGGATAGAAGGGATGTGCCTTTTATTTATTCTTGGGTCTCTTTCCTTAGTCCCCTATATTTATGTTCATGGTTATATTTATTGTGGTGGTAACTAGAACCTAAGATAAGGGGACTAAAAACAACACTTTCTCCATTTTCATGGTATTCGTACTGAGAGTATCCTATTCCATGGTAACTAAAGGAGATATAGTGGAAATTATTTATAAAGTAAAATAAACTAATATATGAGTAACCACTAATAATTTGGAAAGATAAGAGTTAATTTATTTATGTACACAAGTGTAATCATCATTAGGGTGGAAATCGAGGCAATTAAAATGGTGATGTTGGGAATTTTTTTTTATCAAATTAGTGACTAGAAAGGTTATTAATGAGGTAGCCATGGTGTATGATGTACTAAAAATATGAGAGATAATTGAATTTTAGATTTTCTCATGGTTTTATAATCTACTTGAACTAAACCAGACACTCGTAAATATGATGGCCACACAACTAAGACTTTGAGAGATGAAAGGTGGGTCACAAGGATTCCTATGGGTGAAATAAGATGAGTGAAGTAGAATTAATAAGTGAGGATGTGAAATATGGTTAGAGATAGGGGGACCTAGGTTAATTTGGTGTTATCATGATGGAAAATGGGGAAGGCCTCCTTAGGACAAGACTAATTAGATTAGGGAAACCTAGAGGTGGTTTGAAGGGTTGGAGAGGGATGGTGAAAGTGGGAGAAAAATTCTCTGAGTGATGCTTACTGGTCCTAATTTAGGCTTTCCTCATGTCTTATCACAATGTCAAAGTATTATACATGTGTTATTAGTATTGGAATGGCTTATGGAACAAGTGAAGGTGGTAGATCTTGATTTGGGTCTTAGGGATGTAAATATCATAGAGGTAGAGTTATGGTAATTTCCTATATTATTCTTTGGGAGATGTGGGACATAATTACTTGGATGTCCTCCCTAATCTATTTTTGAGGATCCTATGGATGTGTCACCAACCTTTCTTCAATGATTAGCCTAGATTGGGTTTACTTCCTTTTATTCTTTACTACCTTAAGCCACATTATCACTTTGGCATCAATGATAGGGCTGAGATTAATATCATCATCTTCATAGGCCTCATGATGATATTTTATGTTGGTTATATCCAAATATTTCACCACATGGGCATTGATGACCCTATGAGGATCCCATTATAATTGTTTTACTCTTCCCAAGGAGTATGAATTTTTATTATGTATAATCTTCCATAGTGAGGTTATATTCTTATACTCTTGGTGGTGGATGAAGATTGGGAAGTCTTGGTATGACTTATAATTATGATTAATTGCCTAAAAAATGACACCTTTGGCCAATTTATAGGCAATTTCTTACTTAGCAAGGTGATCTAGGACCTAATATGTAAAAAAGAGGGGATTTCTAGATGACCTCCACATAGATGATGGTGATATTTGTAGAACCATTAAGATCCTATGGGTAAGAGTGTCTTCATTGTTTCATTTGATACTCATGGCATGGACCTATTATATATGGTCATGTATACCTCTATTTATAAGGAATCATAAATGTCCCTGATGTGGTTTATATAATGGTGCACATACATATTGTAGAAGAACACATGAATGACATATCTAGTTGAGGTCCACAAAAGGAACACAAACAACTTGAATATGAAGGTGTCATAAATTTCATCCAAAATATATCTCAACATGTAAAATTTTTCACCCCCTCAAGCCTCACTTACACCTTTAAATATATTAAATTAAATGAGTCTCCTGAGTTTTGAGACTTTATTTACTTTGAGGATGATGCTCAACAAAGGAATCTAGAGGAGGTTCACATGTAAAACATCATTTTATCTAAAAAAAATATTCCAAAAGATCATCCCAACATGAAATATTTTATGGAATAAATGAATGGGGTAAGCATTGATGTCATCCTTTCTAGTCCATCTGTATAAACTAATGGTCCAATCTTGGAGAAACTAGTATTTTTCATAAATCTCATTCCATGTGTCTACTTTGTTTTGGTCGTAAGGAAAGGTGTATTTTGGGAGATTATAATACTTCTTGAAATTATATTTAGAGATATATATTATTTTTTTTTAGACCCTATGGAGTACACTTAATCCTGAGTAGAATCATGCACATGCATGGAGTTCCCTATCTTTTTGTTGAAGAGATCAACACATCAGAATACCTCTAGTTTGGTATCTACCTTTTCCAATCATGAATTTCTTAGGTTATCAATATGATCGAGGAGATACATTTCATATTAATGATCATCCAAGGTGGGATTTTTCACATCCTCAATTATCATGAGTATTTTTTAATAGTGCTTGAAATAAATCTTCTCCAATGATAAGGTAGTGTCCCTAAAATCATGTTTAGGTTTAGGATTTTAATATGATGTGGCTAACTACTTATCATATAATTGTGAGTCTGAGGGAAGCATTGAAATTTTAAAAAATCATTGAAAGGAAGGATACTTTCAAGTTGGGAGTGTTAATAGTAAATCAAATCACTCTGAGGGATTATAAGTATCTGTAAATATATCCTATATTAATGTAATTTGGGGATCACTTTAAATGATTTAATTTCTAATTTAGTGGCTCCATCTACTTGATTATATCCTAATTTGGAATTTACTAAAATAATTTTGAAAATGTGTGTCTGACTTAGATTTGGTGATAGTCAAATGATGTCTATAGGTTGTATAGTCATAGTCTAGTTACCCAAGTCAATTAATAAAATGGTGTGGTATGCATATGCATATTTTAAATATCATGTCACCTTGGTTATCCTCTAGTTGGACCATGTATCTTTTTTTAGTTTGAATCTTATTTATGGTTTATGCCAATTAATCATGGTTTGAATGTCACTCTTTTATATTATGATATATTTAAGTTTGACATTTAAACCTTCTACGTATACATGGTACTTCACTATTAGCTTATGGTCTAACCTATATCTTTCCTCTCCATACCTAGACTGCTCTAATCTATTTTTCCATTAGGCGTATCGGACAAACACATGACACTTTATGATTGGATTCTAGTTGTACTTCCATCCTAACTTAATAGAGATACCTAGATCCTTTCCTATCACATTATAAAAAAAGTGCTACATGGAATGCTATGGTTTCCCAAGATATCCAAGGGCTATGACACCTATAACACCCCTAGGATAGTAACAACTCTGATAAACTCCACATGACACCTATTTATTTATTGGGATCTATTGAGAATATAACATTTATGACACCCCAAATAAAATAATAATTATTAAAAGTTCCACATGATGCCTTTTTTTGTTGGGATCTCCCAAGGATATGACATTTTAGACACCCCTAGAAAAATCACAACTCTAAAAATCTCCACATGTTGCCTATTTATGTATTGGTATATTTAGGGGATATAACATTTATTACAACCTTAAAAGATTAATAAATATTATAAATTACATGTAATGCCTATTTATATATTTATATCTCCTAGGTATTTAATATTTATGACACCCATGAAAGACTCACAACTCTAATAAAATATGTGTGGTACCTATTTATTCAGAGGGATCTCTTAAGGTTCTAGCATTTTTAACACCCTCAAGAGAATGAAAAATATGATAAGCTCCATGTGACACCTACTTTTCCACCTGGATCTCCTAGGGATATGCCATTTTTGAACCCCATTGAGACTATGTATGCCTTACTAGCAAGTCATGAATGAGTAAGACTAGGTCATGTGGCATGAAATTGGTTATTTAGATGGTTAAGGAACCTTTAAAACATATAAATATATTTGCAAGCCCTAAATGAGTGAGATTGGGACATGTGGATGGTCCATGTTGCTCCACTTTCTTGGAAAACCTTTTTGAATTATGATTCATTGCATTTTCATTATAGGATAAGATGGAGACACATGGAATGATCCCATCGATATAACTACTCCAAGATTATTTACCTTAGTCATTTTAGTTGATAAATGTGAATGAACAAAATGAAGATGTATAGATCCATCCTAGAGATTGGGGCTTATCTATTAGAATTTAAATTTCATTGTTTCTCTTAATTTTATAGTTGATCTTAGCATAAAAGAGATGCATCGTGATGACCTAGCTAAGACACTCTTATGAAATTACCATGTATAAAAAAGGTCAAGAATACTATAAAAGATCTTTCTAAGCTAGATCAAGTTATATTTTGTAAAGGTAGACTTATACAGTTTAAATAATCCTCAAGAGATAACACAATTGGGAAACTCCAATTATCCAAGTTAGCCCATTAATACAATGAAAACTTGAATTTGATGAACATCATATGACTATAGACCAAATATATGTATTAAATCACGTTAACGAACATATCCATTTATAAATTTGGAATCAAATATCAATCATATTAGTAAATAAACTCAAGAAACACTTAGTCAACTTAGTTAGTTTAGAATCAAATGAAGACCATATTATAATAAATTTTAGATTTACAAGTTAAGTTCCTATGATAATAACTATGTAATGACCTTGATTTTGACCTAAGACTTAAGATAATGATTTTTATATTGATCATGGGATGATTGATTTCATAAAAAACCATAAACATAAAATTTTAAACTCAAATATGGTTCTCATTTGTCATTTTTAAAATGGTTAATGTTGGTTAAAACAAATGGTGACTTATGCACATAAAATGTTGCCTCAATGCTTAGAATCTAGACTAAAAACCTCCATTATCCAACTATGACATAAGTGACTAAAACTTCACAAGATAAACTTAAAAAAAAGAGATTACTCAATTTTATTTCAAAAAATAACATATTGGTCCCTAACTTATTCAAAGGGTCATTTTGAGCAAAGAGTGATTTTATTTTTATTTTGAATCAACTGGGAAAGTTTTAGGCAAATCTTAAGCACTTAGAGATTTTTGAAAGGTTAATTTATTTTCATAATATGGATAAGGAAATGAAGTCTCATGTAATACTCTATTACCAACCAAGATTATATATCCCCAATAGTTACGCCTTTAGCCCCACTCCATACCTTGATCCATTTCTATCCAAGTTGTAAAGCCTATGATGGAGGTTTTCAAAATCACCCCTTTTTAGGGAAAAACTTGCATTTTCATTATATTCAAACTTAATTTGATCATTATGTTCTCTTTTTATTTGTTGGGATCTCCCAGGGATATGACATTTTAGACACCCCTAGAAAAATCACAACTCTAAAAATCTCCACATGTTGCCTATTTATGTATTAGTATATTTTGGGCATATAACATTTATTACAACCTTAAAAGATTAATAAATATTATAAGTTACATGTAATGCCTATTTATATATTTATATCTCCTAGGTATTTAATATTTATGACACCCATGAAAGACTCACAACTCTAATAAAATCTGTGTGGTACCTATTTATTCAGAGGGATCTCTTAAGGTTCTAACATTTTAAACACCCTCAAGAGAATAGAAAATATGATAAGCTCCATGTGACACCTACTTTTCAACCTGGATCTCCTAGGGATATGCCATTTTTGAACCCCTATGAGACTATGTATGCCTTACTATCAAGTCATGAATGAGTAAGACTAGGTCATGTGGCATGATATTGGTTATTTAGATGGTTAAGAAACCTTAAAAACTATATATATATTTGAAAGCTCTAAATGAGTGAGATTGGGACATGTGGATGGTCCATGTTGCTCCACTTTCTTGGAAAACCTTTTTGAATTATGATTCATTGCATTTTCATTATAGGATAAGATGGAGACACATGGAATGATCCCATCGATATAACTACTCCAAGATTATTTACCTTAGTCATTTTAGTTGATAAATGTGAATGAACTAAATGAAGATGTATAGATCCATCCTAGAGATTGGGGCTTATCTATTAGAATTTAAATTTCATTGTTTCTCTTAATTTTATAGTTGATCTTAGCATAAAAGAGATGCATGGTGATGACCTAGCTAAGACACTCTTATGAAATGTCCATGTATGAAAAAGGTCAAGAATACTATAGAAGATCTTTCTAAGCTAGATCAAGTTATATTTTGTAAAGGTAGACTTATACAGTTTAAATAATCCTCAAAAGATAACATAATTGGGAAACTCCAATTATCCAAGTTAGTCCATAAATACAATGAAAACTGGAATTTGATGAACATCATATGACTATAGACCAAATATATGTATTAAATCACGTTAACGGACATATCCATTTAGAACTTTCGAATCAAATATCAATCATATTAGGAAATAAACTCAAGAAACACTCAGTCAACTTAGTTAGTTTAGAATCAAATGAAGACCATATTATAATAAATTTTAGATTTACAAGTTAAGTTCCTATGATAATAACTATGTAATGACCTTGATTTTGACCTAAGACTTAAGATAATGATTTTTATATTGATCATGGGATGATTGATTTCATAGAAAACCATAAACATAGAATTTTATACTCAAATAGGGTTCTCATTTGTCATTTTTAAAATGGTGCATGTTGGTTAAAACAAATGGTGACTTATGCACATAAAATGTTGCCTCAATGCTTAGAATCTAGACTACAAACCTCCATTATCCAACTATGACATAAGTGACTAAAACTTCACAAGATAAACTTAAAAAAAAGAGATTACTCAATTTTATTTCAAAAAATAACATATTGGTCCCTAACTTATTCAAAGGGTCATTTTGTGCAAAGAGTGATTTTATTTTTATTTTGAATCAACTGGGAAAGTTTTAGGCAAATCTTAAGCACTTAGAGATTTTTGAAAGGTTAATTTATTTTCATAATATGGATAAGGAAATGAAGTCTCATGTAATACTCTACTACCAACCAAGATTATATATCCCCAATAGTTACGCCTTTAGCCCCACTCCATACCTTGATCCATTTCTATCCAAGTTGTAAAGCCTATGATGGAGGTTTCCAAAATCACCCCTTTTTAGGAAGAAACTTGCATTTTCATTATATTCAAACTTAATTTGATCTTTATGTTCTCTTTTTATTTTTTTAAATCTCCTAGGGATATGACATTTTAGACACCCCTAGAAAAATCACAACTCTAAAAATCTCCACATGTTGCCTATTTATGTATTAGTATATTTTGGGGATATAACATTTATTACAACCTTAAAAGATTAATAAATATTATAAGTTACATGTAATGCCTATTTATATATTTATATCTCCTAGGTATTTAATATTTATGACACCCATGAAAGACTCACAACTCTAATAAAATCTGTGTGGTACCTATTTATTCAGAGGGATCTCTTAAGGTTTTGACATTTTTAACACCCTCAAGAGAATGAAAAATATGATAAGCTCCATGTGATACATACTTTTCCACCTTCATCTCCTAAGGATATGCCATTTTTGAACCCCTATGAGACTATGTATGCCTTACTAGCAAGTCATGAATGAGTAAGACTAGGTCATGTGGCATGATATTGGTTATTTAGATGGTTAAGGAACCTTAAAAACTATATATATATATATATATATATATATATATATATATATATATATATATATATATATATATATATATATTTGCAAGCTCTAAATGAGTGAGATTGGGACATGTGGATGGTCCATGTTGCTCCACTTTCTTAGAAAACCTTTTTGAATTATGACTCATTCCATTTTCATTATAGGATAAGATGGAGACACATGGAATGATCCCATCGATATAACTACTCCAAGATTATTTACCTTAGTCATTTTAGTTGATAAATGTGAATGAACTAAATGAAGATGTATATATCCATCCTAGAGATTAGGGCTTATCTATTAGAATTTAAATTTCATTGTTTCTCTTAATTTTATAGTTGATCTTAGCATAAAAGAGATGCATGGTGATGACCTAGCTAAGACACTCTTATGAAATTACCATGTATAAAAAAGGTCAAGAATACTATAGAAGATCTTTCTAAGCTAGATCAAGTTATATTTTGTAAAGGTAGACTTATACCGTTTAAATAATCCTCAAAAGCTAACACAATTGGGAAACTCCAATTATCCAAGTTAGTCCATAAATATAATGAAAACTCGAATTTGATGAACATCATATGACTATAGACTAAATATATGTATTAAATCACGTTAACGGACATATCCATTTAGAACTTTGGAATCAAATATCAATCATATTAGTAAATAAACTCAAGAAACACTCAGTCAACTTAGTTAGTTTAGAATCAAATGAAGACCATATTATAATAAATTTTAGATTTACAAGTGAAGTTCCTATGATAATAACTATGTAATGACCTTGATTTTGACCTAAGACTTAAGATAATTATTTTTATATTGATCATGGGATGATTGATTTCATAGAAAACCATAAACATAGAATTTTATACTCAAATAGGGTTCTCATTTGTCATTTTTAAAATGGTGCATGTTGGTTAAAACAAATGGTGACTTATGCACATAAAATGTTGCCTCAATGCTTAGAATCTAGACTACAAACCTCCATTATCCAACTATGACATAAGTGACTAAAAATTCACAAGATAAACTTTAAAAAAAGAGATTACTCAATTTTATTTCAAAAAATAACATATTGGTCCCTAACTTATTCAAAGGGTCATTTTGTGCAAAGAGTGATTTTATTTTTATTTTGAATCAACTGGGCAAGTTTTAGGCAAATCTTAAGCACTTAGAGATTTTTGAAAGGTTAATTTATTTTCATAATATGGATAAGGAAATGAAGTCTCATGTAATACTCTACTACCAACCAAGATTATATATCCCCAATAGTTACGCCTTTAGCCCCACTCCATACCTTGATCCATTTCTATCCAAGTTGTAAAGCCTATGATGGAGGTTTCCAAAATCACCCCTTTTTAGGAAGAAACTTGCATTTTCATTATATTCAAACTTAATTTGATCTTTATGTTCTCTTTTTATTTTTTTAAATCTCCCAGGGATATGACATTTTAGACACCCCTAGAAAAATCACAACTCTAAAAATCTCCACATGTTGCCTATTTATGTATTAGTATATTTTGGGGATATAACATTTATTACAACCTTAAAAGATTAATAAATATTATAAGTTACATGTAATGCCTATTTATATATTTATATCTCCTAGGTATTTAATATTTATGACACCCATGAAAGACTCACAACTCTAATAAAATCTGTGTGGTACCTATTTATTCAGAGGGATCTCTTAAGGTTTTGACATTTTTAACACCCTCAAGAGAATGAAAAATATGATAAGCTCCATGTAACACATACTTTTCCACCTACATCTCCTAAGGATATGCCATTTTTGAACCCCTATGAGACTATGTATGCCTTACTAGCAAGTCATGAATGAGTAAGACTAGGTCATGTGGCATGATATTGGTTATTTAGATGGTTAAGGAACCTTAAAAACTATATATATATATATATATATATATATATATATATATTTGCAAGCTCTAAATGAGTGAGATTGGGACATGTGGATGGTCCATGTTGCTCCACTTTCTTGGAAAACCTTTTTGAATTATGACTCATTCCATTTTCATTATAGGATAAGATGGAGACACATGGAATGATCCCATCGATATAACTACTCCAAGATTATTTACCTTAGTCATTTTAGTTGATAAATGTGAATGAACTAAATGAAGATGTATAGATCCATCCTAGAGATTAGGGCTTATCTATTAGAATTTAAATTTCATTGTTTCTCTTAATTTTATAGTTGATCTTAGAATAAAAGAGATGCATGGTGATGACCTAGCTAAGACACTCTTATGAAATTACCATGTATAAAAAAGGTCAAGAATACTATAGAAGATCTTTCTAAGCTAGATCAAGTTATATTTTGTAAAGGTAGACTTATACCGTTTAAATAATCCTCAAAAGATAACACAATTGGGAAACTCCAATTATCCAAGTTAGTCCATAAATATAATGAAAACTCGAATTTGATGAACATCATATGACTATAGACTAAATATATGTATTAAATCACGTTAACGGACATATCCATTTAGAACTTTGGAATCAAATATCAATCATATTAGTAAATAAACTCAAGAAACACTCAGTCAACTTAGTTAGTTTAGAATCAAATGAAGACCATATTATAATAAATTTTAGATTTACAAGTGAAGTTCCTATGATAATAACTATGTAATGAACTTGATTTTGACCTAAGACTTAAGATAATGATTTTTATATTGATCATGGGATGATTGATTTCATAGAAAACCATAAACATAGAATTTTATACTCAAATAGGGTTCTCATTTGTCATTTTTAAAATGGTGCATGTTGGTTAAAACAAATGGTGACTTATGCACATAAAATGTTGCCTCAATGCTTAGAATCTAGACTACAAACCTCCATTATCCAACTATGACATAAGTGACTAAAACTTCACAAGATAAACTTAAAAAAAAGAGATTACTCAATTTTATTTCAAAAAATAACATATTGGTCCCTAACTTATTCAAAGGGTCATTTTGTGCAAAGAGTGATTTTATTTTTATTTTGAATCAACTGGGCAAGTTTTAGGCAAATCTTAAGCACTTAGAGATTTTTGAAAGGTTAATTTATTTTCATAATATGGATAAGGAAATGAAGTCTCATGTAATACTCTACTACCAACCAAGATTATATATCCCCAATAGTTACGCCTTTAGCCCCACTCCATACCTTGATCCAATTCTATCCAAGTTGTAAAGCCTATGATGGAGGTTTCCAAAATCACCCCTTTTTAGGAAGAAACTTTCATTTTCATTATATTCAAACTTAATTTGATCTTTATGTTCTCTTTTTATTTTTTTAAATCTCCCAGGGATATGACATTTTAGACACCCCTAGAAAAATCACAACTCTAAAAATCTCCACATGTTGCCTATTTATGTATTAGTATATTTTGGGGATATAACATTTATTACAACCTTATAAGATTAATAAATATTATAAGTTACATGTAATGCCTATTTATATATTTATATCTCCTAGGTATTTAATATTTATGACACCCATGAAAGACTCACAACTCTAATAAAATCTGTGTGGTACCTATTTATTCAGAGGGATCTCTTAAGGTTTTGACATTTTTAACACCCTCAAGAGAATGAAAAATATGATAAGCTCCATGTGACACATACTTTTCCACCTGCATCTCCTAAGGATATGCCATTTTTGAACCCCTATGAGACTATGTATGCCTTACTAGCAAGTCATGAATGAGTAAGACTAGGTCATGTGGCATGATATTGGTTATTTAGATGGTTAAGGAACCTTAAAAACTATATATATATATATATATATATATATATATATTTGCAAGCTCTAAATGAGTGAGATTGGGACATGTGGATGGTCCATGTTGCTCTACTTTCTTGGAAAACCTTTTTGAATTATGACTCATTCCATTTTCATTATAGGATAAGATGGAGACACATGGAATGATCCCATCGATATAACTACTCCAAGATTATTTACCTTAGTCATTTTAGTTGATAAATGTGAATGAACTAAATGAAGATGTATAGATCCATCCTAGAGATTAGGGCTTATCTATTAGAATTTAAATTTCATTGTTTCTCTTAATTTTATAGTTGATCTTAGCATAAAAGAGATGCATGGTGATGACCTATCTAAGACACTCTTATGAAATTACCATGTATAAAAAAGGTCAAGAATACTATAGAAGATCTTTCTAAGCTAGATCAAGTTATATTTTGTAAAGGTAGACTTATACCGTTTAAATAATCCTCAAAAGATAACACAATTGGGAAACTCCAATTATCCAAGTTAGTCCATAAATATAATGAAAACTCGAATTTGATGAACATCATATGACTATAGACTAAATATATGTATTAAATCACGTTAACGGACATATCCATTTAGAACTTTGGAATCAAATATCAATCATATTAGTAAATAAACTCAAGAAACACTCAGTCAACTTAGTTAGTTTAGAATCAAATGAAGACCATATTATAATAAATTTTAGATTTACAAGTGAAGTTCCTATGATAATAAATATGTAATGACCTTGATTTTGACCTAAGACTTAAGATAATGATTTTTATATTGATCATGGGATGATTGATTTCATAGAAAACCATAAACATAGAATTTTATACTCAAATAGGGTTCTCATTTGTCATTTTTAAAATGGTGCATGTTGGTTAAAACAAATGGTGACTTATGCACATAAAATGTTGCCTCAATGCTTAGAATCTAGACTACAAACCTCCATTATCCAACTATGACATAAGTGACTAAAAATTCACAAGATAAACTTAAAAAAAATAGACTACTCAATTTTATTTCAAAAAATAACATATTGGTCCCTAACTTATTCAAAGGGTCATTTTGTGCAAAGAGTGATTTTATTTTTATTTTGAATCAACTGGGCAAGTTTTAGGCAAATCTTAAGCACTTAGAGATTTTTTAAAGGTTAATTTATTTTCATAATATGGATAAGGAAATGAAGTCTCATGTAATACTCTACTACCAACCAAGATTATATATCCCCAATAGTTACGCCTTTAGCCCCACTCCATACCTTGATCCAATTCTATCCAAGTTGTAAAGCCTATGATGGAGGTTTCCAAAATCACCCCTTTTTAGGAAGAAACTTTCATTTTCATTATATTCAAACTTAATTTGATCTTTATGTTCTCTTTTTATTTTTTTAAATCTCCCAGGGATATGACATTTTAGACACCCCTAGAAAAATCACAACTCTAAAAATCTCCACATGTTGCCTATTTATGTATTAGTATATTTTGGGGATATAACATTTATTACAACCTTATAAGATTAATAAATATTATAAGTTACATGTAATGCCTATTTATATATTTATATCTCCTAGGTATTTAATATTTATGACACCCATGAAAGACTCACAACTCTAATAAAATGTGTGTGGTACCTATTTATTCAGAGGGATCTCTTAAGGTTTTGACATTTTTAACACCCTCAAGAGAATGAAAAATATGATAAGCTCCATGTGACACATACTTTTCCACCTGCATCTCCTAAGGATATGCCATTTTTGAACCCCTATGAGACTATGTATGCCTTACTAGCAAGTCATGAATGAGTAAGACTAGGTCATGTGGCATGATATTGGTTATTTAGATGGTTAAGGAACCTTAAAAACTATATATATATATATATATATATATATATATATATATATTTGCAAGCTCTAAATGAGTGAGATTGGGACATGTGGATGGTCCATGTTGCTCCACTTTCTTGGAAAACCTTTTTGAATTATGACTCATTCCATTTTCATTATAGGATAAGATGGAGACACATGGAATGATCCCATCGATATAACTACTCCAAGATTATTTACCTTAGTCATTTTAGTTGATAAATGTGAATGAACTAAATGAAGATGTATAGATCCATCCTAGAGATTAGGGCTTATCTATTAGAATTTAAATTTCATTGTTTCTCTTAATTTTATAGTTGATCTTAGCATAAAAGAGATTCATGGTGATGACCTATCTAAGACACTCTTATGAAATTACCATGTATAAAAAAGGTCAAGAATACTATAGAAGATCTTTCTAAGCTAGATCAAGTTATATTTTGTAAAGGTAGACTTATACCGTTTAAATAATCCTCAAAAGATAACACAATTGGGAAACTCCAATTATCCAAGTTAGTCCATAAATATAATGAAAACTCGAATTTGATGAACATCATATGACTATAGACTAAATATATGTATTAAATCACGTTAACGGACATATCCATTTAGAACTTTGGAATCAAATATCAATCATATTAGTAAATAAACTCAAGAAACACTCAGTCAACTTAGTTAGTTTAGAATCAAATGAAGACCATATTATAATAAATTTTAGATTTACAAGTGAAGTTCCTATGATAATAAATATGTAATGACCTTTATTTTGACCTAAGACTTAAGATAATGATTTTTATATTGATCATGGGATGATTGATTTCATAGAAAACCATAAACATAGAATTTTATACTCAAATAGGGTTCTCATTTGTCATTTTTAAAATGGTGCATGTTGGTTAAAACAAATGGTGACTTATGCACATAAAATGTTGCCTCAATGCTTAGAATCTAGACTACAAACCTCCATTATCCAACTATGACATAAGTGACTAAAACTTCACAAGATAAACTTAAAAAAAATAGATTACTCAATTTTATTTCAAAAAATAACATATTGGTCCCTAACTTATTCAAAGGGTCATTTTGTGCAAAGAGTGATTTTATTTTTATTTTGAATCAACTGGGCAAGTTTTAGGCAAATCTTAAGCACTTAGAGATTTTTGAAAGGTTAATTTATTTTCATAATATGGATAAGGAAATGAAGTCTCATGTAATACTCTACTACCAACCAAGATTATATATCCCCAATAGTTACGCCTTTAGCCCCACTCCATACCTTGATCCATTTCTATCCAAGTTGTAAAGCCTATGATGGAGGTTTCCAAAATCACCCCTTTTTAGGAAGAAACTTGCATTTTCATTATATTCAAACTTAATTTGATCTTTATGTTCTCTTTTTATTTTTTTAAATCTCCCAGGGATATGACATTTTAGACACCCCTAGAAAAATCACAACTCTAAAAATCTCCACATGTTGCCTATTTATGTATTAGTATATTTTGGGGATATAACATTTATTACAACCTTAAAAGATTAATAAATATTATAAGTTACATGTAATGCCTATTTATATATTTATATCTCCTAGGTATTTAATATTTATGACACCCATGAAAGACTCACAACTCTAATAAAATTTGTGTGGTACCTATTTATTCAGAGGGATCTCTTAAGGTTTTGACATTTTTAACACCCTCAAGAGAATGAAAAATATGATAAGCTCCATGTGACACATACTTTTCCACCTACATCTCCTAAGGATATGCCATTTTTGAACCCCTATGAGACTATGTATGCCTTACTAGCAAGTCATGAATGAGTAAGACTAGGTCATGTGGCATGATATTGGTTATTTAGATGGTTAAGGAACCTTAAAAACTATATATATATATATATATATATATATATATATATATATATATATATATATATATATATATATATTTGCAAGCTCTAAATGAGTGAGATTGGGACATGTGGATGGTCCATGTTGCTCCACTTTCTTGGAAAACCTTTTTGAATTATGACTCATTCCATTTTCATTATAGGATAAGATGGAGACACATGGAATGATCCCATCGATATAACTACTCCAAGATTATTTACCTTAGTCATTTTAGTTGATAAATGTGAATGAACTAAATGAAGATGTATAGATCCATCCTAGAGATTAGGGCTTATCTATTAGAATTTAAATTTCATTGTTTCTCTTAATTTTATAGTTGATCTTAGCATAAAAGAGATGCATGGTGATGACCTAGCTAAGACACTCTTATGAAATTACCATGTATAAAAAAGGTCAAGAATACTATAGAAGATCTTTCTAAGCTAGATCAAGTTATATTTTGTAAAGGTAGACTTATACCGTTTAAATAATCCTCAAAAGATAACACAATTGGGAAAGTCCAATTATCCAAGTTAGTCCATAAATATAATGAAAACTCGAATTTGATGAACATCATATGACTATAGACTAAATATATGTATTAAATCACGTTAACGGACATATCCATTTAGAAATTTGGAATCAAATATCAATCATATTAGTAAATAAACTCAAGAAACACTCAGTCAACTTAGTTAGTTTAGAATCAAATGAAGACCATATTATAATAAATTTTAGATTTACAAGTGAAGTTCCTATGATAATAACTATGTAATGAACTTGATTTTCACCTAAGACTTAAGATAATGATTTTTATATTGATCATGGGATGATTGATTTCATAGAAAACCATAAACATAGAATTTTATACTCAAATAGGGTTCTCATTTGTCATTTTTAAAATGGTGCATGTTGGTTAAAACAAATGGTGACTTATGCACATAAAATGTTGCCTCAATGCTTAGAATCTAGACTACAAACCTCCATTATCCAACTATGACATAAGTGACTAAAACTTCACAAGATAAACTTAAAAAAAAGAGATTACTCAATTTTATTTCAAAAAATAACATATTGGTCCCTAACTTATTCAAAGGGTCATTTTGTGCAAAGAGTGATTTTATTTTTATTTTGAATCAACTGGGCAAGTTTTAGGCAAATCTTAAGCACTTAGAGATTTTTGAAAGGTTAATTTATTTTCATAATATGGATAAGGAAATGAAGTCTCATGTAATACTCTACTACCAACCAAGATTATATATCCCCAATAGTTACGCCTTTAGCCCCACTCCATACCTTGATCCATTTCTATCCAAGTTGTAAAGCCTATGATGGAGGTTTCCAAAATCACCCCTTTTTAGGAAGAAACTTGCATTTTCATTATATTCAAACTTAATTTGATCTTTATGTTCTCTTTTTATTTTTTTAAATCTCCCAGGGATATGACATTTTAGACACCCCTAGAAAAATCACAACTCTAAAAATCTCCACATGTTGCCTATTTATGTATTAGTATATTTTGGGGATATAACATTTATTACAACCTTAAAAGATTAATAAATATTATAAGTTACATGTAATGCCTATTTATATATTTATATCTCCTAGGTATTTAATATTTATGACACCCATGAAAGACTCACAACTCTAATAAAATCTGTGTGGTACCTATTTATTCAGAGGGATCTCTTAAGGTTTTGACATTTTTAACACCCTCAAGAGAATGAAAAATATGATAAGCTCCATGTGACACATACTTTTCCACCTACATCTCCTAAGGATATGCCATTTTTGAACCCCTATGAGACTATGTATGCCTTACTAGCAAGTCATGAATGAGTAAGACTAGGTCATGTGGCATGATATTGGTTATTTAGATGGTTAAGGAACCTTAAAAACTATATATATATATATATATATATATATATATATATATTTGCAAGCTCTAAATGAGTGAGATTGGGACATGTGGATGGTCCATGTTGCTCCACTTTCTTGGAAAACCTTTTTGAATTATGACTCATTCCATTTTCATTATAGGATAAGATGGAGACACATGGAATGATCCCATCGATATAACTACTCCAAGATTATTTACCTTAGTCATTTTAGTTGATAAATGTGAATGAACTAAATGAAGATGTATAGATCCATCCTAGAGATTAGGGCTTATCTATTAGAATTTAAATTTCATTGTTTCTCTTAATTTTATAGTTGATCTTAGCATAAAAGAGATGCATGGTGATGACCTAGCTAAGACACTCTTATGAAATTACCATGTATAAAAAAGGTCAAGAATACTATAGAAGATCTTTCTAAGCTAGATCAAGTTATATTTTGTAAAGGTAGACTTATACCGTTTAAATAATCCTCAAAAGATAACACAATTGGGAAAGTCCAATTATCCAAGTTAGTCCATAAATATAATGAAAACTCGAATTTGATGAACATCATATGACTATAGACTAAATATATGTATTAAATCACGTTAACGGACATATCCATTTAGAAATTTGGAATCAAATATCAATCATATTAGTAAATAAACTCAAGAAACACTCAGTCAACTTAGTTAGTTTAGAATCAAATGAAGACCATATTATAATAAATTTTAGATTTACAAGTGAAGTTCCTATGATAATAACTATGTAATGAACTTGATTTTCACCTAAGACTTAAGATAATGATTTTTATATTGATCATGGGATGATTGATTTCATAGAAAACCATAAACATAGAATTTTATACTCAAATAGGGTTCTCATTTGTCATTTTTAAAATGGTGCATGTTGGTTAAAACAAATGGTGACTTATGCACATAAAATGTTGCCTCAATGCTTAGAATCTAGACTACAAACCTCCATTATCCAACTATGACATAAGTGACTAAAACTTCACAAGATAAACTTAAAAAAAAGAGATTACTCAATTTTATTTCAAAAAATAACATATTGGTCCCTAACTTATTCAAAGGGTCATTTTGTGCAAAGAGTGATTTTATTTTTATTTTGAATCAACTGGGCAAGTTTTAGGCAAATCTTAAGCACTTAGAGATTTTTGAAAGGTTAATTTATTTTCATAATATGGATAAGGAAATGAAGTCTCATGTAATACTCTACTACCAACCAAGATTATATATCCCCAATAGTTACGCCTTTAGCCCCACTCCATACCTTGATCCATTTCTATCCAAGTTGTAAAGCCTATGATGGAGGTTTCCAAAATCACCCCTTTTTAGGAAGAAACTTGCATTTTCATTATATTCAAACTTAATTTGATCTTTATGTTCTCTTTTTATTTTTTTAAATCTCCCAGGGATATGACATTTTAGACACCCCTAGAAAAATCACAACTCTAAAAATCTCCACATGTTGCCTATTTATGTATTAGTATATTTTGGGGATATAACATTTATTACAACCTTAAAAGATTAATAAATATTATAAGTTACATGTAATGCCTATTTATATATTTATATCTCCTAGGTATTTAATATTTATGACACCCATGAAAGACTCACAACTCTAATAAAATCTGTGTGGTACCTATTTATTCAGAGGGATCTCTTAAGGTTTTGACATTTTTAACACCCTCAAGAGAATGAAAAATATGATAAGCTCCATGTGACACATACTTTTCCACCTACATCTCCTAAGGATATGCCATTTTTGAACCCCTATGAGACTATGTATGCCTTACTAGCAAGTCATGAATGAGTAAGACTAGGTCATGTGGCATGATATTGGTTATTTAGATGGTTAAGGAACCTTAAAAACTATATATATATATATATATATATATATATATATATATATATATATATATATATATATATATATATATATATATATATATATATATATATTTGCAAGCTCTAAATGAGTGAGATTGGGACATGTGGATGGTCCATGTTGCTCCACTTTCTTGGAAAACCTTTTTGAATTATGACTCATTCCATTTTCATTATAGGATAAGATGGAGACACATGGAATGATCCCATCGATATAACTACTCCAAGATTATTTACCTTAGTCATTTTAGTTGATAAATGTGAATGAACTAAATGAAGATGTATAGATCCATCCTAGAGATTAGGGCTTATCTATTAGAATTTAAATTTCATTGTTTCTCTTAATTTTATAGTTGATCTTAGCATAAAAGAGATGCATGGTGATGACCTAGCTAAGACACTCTTATGAAATTACCATGTATAAAAAAGGTCAAGAATACTATAGAAGATCTTTCTAAGCTAGATCAAGTTATATTTTGTAAAGGTAGACTTATACCGTTTAAATAATCCTCAAAAGATAACACAATTGGGAAAGTCCAATTATCCAAGTTAGTCCATAAATATAATGAAAACTCGAATTTGATGAACATCATATGACTATAGACTAAATATATGTATTAAATCACGTTAACGGACATATCCATTTAGAAATTTGGAATCAAATATCAATCATATTAGTAAATAAACTCAAGAAACACTCAGTCAACTTAGTTAGTTTAGAATCAAATGAAGACCATATTATAATAAATTTTAGATTTACAAGTGAAGTTCCTATGATAATAACTATGTAATGAACTTGATTTTCACCTAAGACTTAAGATAATGATTTTTATATTGATCATGGGATGATTGATTTCATAGAAAACCATAAACATAGAATTTTATACTCAAATAGGGTTCTCATTTGTCATTTTTAAAATGGTGCATGTTGGTTAAAACAAATGGTGACTTATGCACATAAAATGTTGCCTCAATGCTTAGAATCTAGACTACAAACCTCCATTATCCAACTATGACATAAGTGACTAAAACTTCACAAGATAAACTTAAAAAAAAGAGATTACTCAATTTTATTTCAAAAAATAACATATTGGTCCCTAACTTATTCAAAGGGTCATTTTGTGCAAAGAGTGATTTTATTTTTATTTTGAATCAACTGGGCAAGTTTTAGGCAAATCTTAAGCACTTAGAGATTTTTGAAAGGTTAATTTATTTTCATAATATGGATAAGGAAATGAAGTCTCATGTAATACTCTACTACCAACCAAGATTATATATCCCCAATAGTTACGCCTTTAGCCCCACTCCATACCTTGATCCATTTCTATCCAAGTTGTAAAGCCTATGATGGAGGTTTCCAAAATCACCCCTTTTTAGGAAGAAACTTGCATTTTCATTATATTCAAACTTAATTTGATCTTTATGTTCTCTTTTTATTTTTTTAAATCTCCCAGGGATATGACATTTTAGACACCCCTAGAAAAATCACAACTCTAAAAATCTCCACATGTTGCCTATTTATGTATTAGTATATTTTGGGGATATAACATTTATTAAAACCTTAAAAGATTAATAAATATTATAAGTTACATGTAATGCCTATTTATATATTTATATCTCCTAGGTATTTAATATTTATGACACCCATGAAAGACTCACAACTCTAATAAAATGTGTGTGGTACCTATTTATTCAGAGGGATCTCTTAAGGTTCTGACATTTTAAACACCCTCAAGAGAATGAAAAATATGATAAGCTCCATGTGACACCTACTTTCCCACCTGGATCTCCTAGGGATATGCCATTTTTGAACCCCTATGAGACTATGTATGCCTTACTAGCAAGTCATGAATGAGTAAGACTAGGTCATGTGGCATGATATTGGTTATTTAGATGGTTAACGAACCTTAAAAACTATATATATATAGATATATATATATATATATATATATATATATATATATATATATATATATATATATATATATTTGCAAGCTCTAAATGAGTGAGATTGGGACATGTGGATGGTCCATGTTGCTCCACTTTCTTGGAAAACCTTTTTGAATTATGATTCATTCCATTTTCATTATAGGATAAGATGGAGACACATGGAATGATCCCATCGATATAACTACTCCAAGATTATTTACCTTAGTCATTTTAGTTGATAAATCTGAATGAACTAAATGAAGATGTATAGATCCATCCTAGAGATTAGGGCTTATCTATTAGAATTTAAATTTCGTTGTTTCTCTTAATTTTATAGTTGATCTTAGCATAAAAGAGATGCATGGTGATGACCTAGCTAAGACACTCTTATGAAATTACCATGTATAAAAAAGGTCAAGAATACTATAGAAGATCTTTCTAAGCTAGATCAAGTTATATTTTGTAAAGGTAGACTTATACAGTTTAAATAATCCTCAAAAGATAACATAATTGGGAAACTCCAATTATCCAAGTTAGTCCATAAATACAATGAAAACTGGAATTTGATGAACATCATATGACTATAGACCAAATATATGTATTAAATCACGTTAACGAACATATCCATTTACAACTTTGGAATCAAATATCAATCATATTAGTAAATAAACTCAATAAACACTCAGTCAACTTAGTTAGTTTAGAATCAAATGAAGACCATATTATAATAAATTTTATATTTACAAGTGAAGTTCCTATGATAATAACTATGTAATGACCTTGATTTTGACCTAAGACTTAGGATAATGATTTTTATATTGATCATGGGATGATTTATTTGATAGAAAACCATAAACATAGAATTTTATACTCAAATAGGGTTCTCATTTGTCATTTTTAAAATGGTGCATGTTGGTTAAAACAAATGGTGACCTATGCATAGAAAATGTTGCCTCAATGCTTAGAATCTAGACTACAAACCTCCATTATCCAACTATGACATAAGTGACTAAAACTTCACAAGATAAACTTAAAAAAAAGAGATTACTCAATTTTATTTCAAAAAATAACATATTGGTCCCTAACTTATTCAAAGGGTCATTTTGTGCAAAGAGTGATTTTATTTTTATTTTGAATCAACTGGGCAAGTTTTAGGCAAATCTTAAGCACTTAGAGATTTTTGAAAGGTTAATTTATTTTCATAATATGGATAAGGAAATGAAGTCTCATGTAATACTCTACTACCAACTAAGATTATATATCCCCAATAGTTATGCCTTTAGCCCCACTCCATACCTTGATCCATTTCTATCCAAGTTGTAAAGCCTATGATGGAGGTTTCCAAAATCACCCCTTTTTAGGAAGAAACTTGCATTTTCATTATATTCAAACTTAATTTGATCTTTATATTCTCTTTTATTCAATATAGGATGGTTGGGACCTATGTATCTAAGTTAAAGGAACATTTAAATGAACTCTTTTCACCAAAAGGGTCATTTACCAGCTTAGTGATTCTAATGTGATTAATATGTTCTTTTTAAGTGTTGTGTATAGATTTTATCAATTCACTTGTTCAATTTTGAATCAATGACTCTTATTTATTTCAATTTCTCAAGAGAGGTCCATTTACCTATCACACTATTCAATAATGGGATCTCGCCTTATATCATCTACTACTAAGACTATATTTTAAATGCCTTATCAACTTTAATATGATCAATCATGTAGAATAGTGATTAGAATATATTCTACCTTAAAAAAACAATCTTAGTTGTTTATTGATATGAATCATAGGAATGATATAAATTTCTTCAAGATTGGCAAAGGAAGACATGGGAAACAAAGAAAAATCCCCAAAGAAAACAAACACAAACACAAACAAGACAATAAAAAGCAAGAACAAGAAATCAAAAGCACAATATAATAGAAGCAAACACACAACTTAAATCAAATGATATAATTATATATATATATATATATATATATATATATATATATATATATATATATACACACACACACACACACACACACACACACACACATCAATTAGCACTCATTGAGGAGATTTTATTTTTAAATTGAATTGTAAGGGATAATAGATAAGTAATGCTTAAAGAACTATTCATTCACAATAAGTGGGAGATCATTTCCTCTAATGTACTTCAAAAAAAAATTATGTTCCAAAAACTCAGAGATATGATATGTGCCAATATAGAGTGGGTCATGTTTGGAATGTTACCACTTATTATCATGTGATTTATCAAATAATAAGACTAAGTCTAATATATAAAAGGATTTGATTATTTCCCTCTGATCAAACCATCTCTTAACAATTGTTTGATGCCTACTAAAATTCTGTAAGGAATCTTCCCATACATCCTCTAATTGGATTATTTCCAATAGTATTGATCTTGTTTTCCAAGTATACTCTATGTATTGTTGTATAAAATTTTACTTTAGAACCTTGAGGGTCACTAGGAAGATAGGATCCATTTTATAAACTAACAGAAAAGGTGAGATTTTGAGAGATTATTTATATCTAGTTGGTCATCCCAAATATCATATTTCAACATTAAATTCTAGTCCCTAGGATTTTTTTAGACTTATTGAGTTCATAGATTAGGTTTTTATTCATTGAATCAACCAAGTCATTCTATTTTAGGTAGTATTTAGATGATAACCCTAGGGTGAAGTTATTATTTTAGGCCAAATTAGGGATCTCTATAGCTAGAATGTAGACCCATTGACATAAACTAGTGAGGATAAGGTGCCAAACCACATGGTTATGTTTTCCTAAAATAAATTGATGTCTTCCTTGGTTTTACTATTTTTCATTTCCACTACCTCTATCCAAATGGTGTAATATTCAATGTCTATAATCAATAATCTATGGCCATCTAATGATTTTGGGTTGATAACTCTAATTAGGTCAATCTCGATTAAGAAAAAAGGATACTATCATGTTATAGGTTAAAGGGGCATTTTTATGTGCAACTCTCATTTTATGAAGGTATGAAATTGGTGACATGAACACACATGTGCATGGTAATCACTTAAAATAGTGGGATAATAATATCCAACTCATATGATTTTTTGAGTAGTTGCAATCCCTAAAGGGTGACCACTACCTAATTTATCATACAATCTAGTCATGACTTCCTAAGATTCTTATTCAAATAAACATCTAAGGTAGATGAATTCATATTTTTTTATAGAGTAATCCCTTATATATCATGTATTAGGTTAATTTTAGTATGAGATATATTTTATGCATCTAATTGAGTCTTAGAGGTGGACTCCCATAAAGGAGGTAATGGACAATTAGATCATACCAATATTGATGGATCATCTCTAACTTGTCTAAATACACCACTATGATTATTAGGTTAATTTCATTGATAAATTGAGTAATAACCTATCCTTGGACAAACTTAATAGGTTTTATTTGGAGATCACACTCTTATAATTTTACCATCCATCAGCTTTTATGTTCCCCTAACTCATTTTTCCCTAACATGAGATTTACATTTGGGTTAGGTATAAAGACATGCACCTTGTTTATGATAATGTAGTGCCTAAATTTATTCTTATCCTTAACCAGAGTGTATGCATGCTTATCTAATATATAATACTTTAAATTTGCATCCTTTGGTTTTGTGCTCATATCTATCTAGATTTTGGGTGAGCACTACATCTATGGTGTGCCTAAAAGCAAAAGAGCAAAGGCATAAATATTTATTTTATTTTGGGATTATTATCACAACCACTTTCATAGTGGCATATTGAAATCCTAGAAAAACATCCTTATTTTGGGACTCCATTCCACCTTCACCACTTGCTTTAACATTGCATTCATAAGTTTAACAATATTAGAATAACTTGAGATCAACTTGGGTAAAAATTTAATCTTAAGAAATAAATATTTTAAGTATTTACTATTGGTAAAAGGTATTATAGAAACAACATTATCACATTCAAGGTCTATATAAATACCTTCTTTTGTGATGATATGACCAAAGCTTACCATTCATAACACTAAACATTATATTCTTTGGATTGAGGGAGATAACATACCTTCTGTATCTTTTAAATATCCTTTACAGATGGTGAATATTATTAGATCTAAATTTTGAGAAGATACTTATCTCATCCATGTAAAAAATAATGAACTTTCCTATGAAACCTTCAAAAGTAAATTCCATGGATCTTTAAAAAATTTCTCTTACATTGATTAATCTAAATGGGATTTATTTATAGGCAAAGGAGCCCCACTTAGTTTTGAATGTAGTTTTGAATTGATCCTATAGATTGACTATGATTTTAGTATATCTAGAGAATCCATCCAAGGATTAAATCACCTAAGATCCACTTACCACCTAGATCACTTCATCAAGGGAAGGAAGAAGGTAGTTACCTCTATCAAAATCATGATTTATATTTCTAAAATCCATGCATAACCATATTTATCCATTCTTATTATGAATGGGTACCAAGTTAGCTACCCATGTTGAGTGATGAATTGGGAAGATATTATTAACTAAAAGGAGCTTATGAACTTCCTTATGAATACAGGGTTATATTATTGGTTTCTAATTTACCAATTTTGGGAATATTGGAGTATTATTCCTAATTTATTTAAAAGGTATAAGTAGTAAAATTAGTGAATAAATATGCAATAATTAAGATACTAATTTATGTAATTTGACTGAAACTTTATCTTTTCTAAAAATATTAATAAGGGTAATAAAATAAGACTTATCTGGAAACTGACTGATATAACTAAAACAAAGGCTAAAATTCATTGTGTAGAACTAAGACACTATCAAAAATAAAGATATAACCTTAATGAAAAGATAGGAGCACTAAATAAGACACCCTAGTGTCTGGAACTATAGTCCACCTCTGCCACTATTTTCTTAAATATATGAGCTTTCTAGGTTTTGTTTGTCAAGTCTATGTGACCCTACATGTGAAGTTATAATAGCTAGAAGTCTATAGAGTTCCTTGTAGAGTTAATTTTGTCTTCAAACCTATAATCCATTATGCTTTGACCAAATTTGAGAAAGAGGGGGGTTAGTGTGTGTAATATTCATTAAATGTGTTTCCACACCCCTTGTGTGGTCATGTTGCCTACATACCAATACTCTAAAGAGGGATCAAACCATATGTAGTTATCCCACTTAATGTGATTTGTGTAATAGTGTGTATGAAGATGTAAAATGTTAAACTAGGTGTGCTTGAGATGACTACAGACTAGTGTAAGGATTTAAATAATCTAGAAAAAATATTAGATAGCCATATTTAGAGAATAGGGAAATATGCTTGAGTAGTCTTGCTTGTATTCTTGATTTTGCTTTGTAATATTTTCTGACCCTTTCTAAATGAATTTTAAATGGAATTTTATATGGATCTATTAGTCATGGGTTAAATAAAATCATGCTAAGATGACACAATAATAAATAAGAATCAGGGAAAAATGGTAATCTAAGCTTAAAATGTGATTGGCCAAGAGCATTAGAAAGGGGGTACCCTAGGGTCCAGTGCTATAGTCTAAGTTGGGTATTACTATCTAAAGGGTACATGAGCTAGGCAGATGGAATAAGCATGGAAAAATGGTCCTAGATAAGTTGGAATGAGGTCTTGAAAGCTTAAAAATGATTAGGAATAAAAAAAAAGGTTCTTAGAAGGGTCATGAAAGCAAGCATAAGGTACATATGGGATGGATGTCATAATCCATACTCAATTTACCAATTTTCATAATTTATATGACTAAATCCCCCCCCCTTATTTTAGTGACACAACAAAGAAAAAAATTGGGATAAAGAAAAAATAGAAAGCATACCTAAACTTACCTACAAGGGTGAAGCTTATGAAGATATGTGATGTTGTGTGTGAATAAAGAGAGCACATTGTGAAGTGTGAATTTGCAAGAGAAAATAAAGAGTAGACCAATTCTTACTAGATATGCTATATTTAAAATAAGAATATATAAAGATGGGTAAGAGAAAGAGGAAGAGAAAGGAATAAATACACCTCACCAAGTATGTGAAGTAATACAAAATTGGTTATGATGATGAGTGATGTCAGATGATGTTGAGTAATGTTGGGTATGTGTTATACTAAGAGTAATATTGTGCATGGAACTAAGTGCTCAATTTATCAAGAGTGGCTCAAGAATACAAAGGCTATCCCTTTGGCTCCATTGTTTTCCACTAAGTGAAGCTAGGTAGTCATACAAGTGTTAATCAATGTTTGGATTGCATGCCCAATTCCTCTAAATAGGTGGATCAAGAATACAAAGGCTAGCTAGTCTTTTGGATCCATGGTTGCCATGTGAAGTGAAATTATAAACTTATACCAGTATAAAATGTGTGATAAATACTATGGCTCTTAAATCCCATGAATGATCTATAATGTAGTAATGTTTGCACCGATAGCTGAATGTATAATAAAAACTAGGCCACTCTTGTCCACTTTGAAAGATGGAGACTAGACTTATATGAAAGCCTCTCCAAAGCTGGTGTACTAGGCTTATATGAAATCCACTCCAAAATATGGAAGTTAGGCTTGTATGAAAGTCACTTAAAAATTATTCCAACCACATATAGATGAAATAAGGAATGCAACTACTGAAAATGCCTAGGTAATGATGAACTTAGAAAGGAAAAAAACAAATGTGTCATGCACATTGCCCCCAATCACTGGTGTCTAAAACATGGATTCTAATTTGGAAGTTATACCAATTATCATACCTAAAATTGAAATTGAGATCCATCATGTCATGGATGATTCCCCTTATATCTATATTCTCTGAGCAAAAGTGTATTGAAAACTACTAATTTTAAACTAGTCTGAATGTGCAAAACTATAACTAGACCTAATTTTTTGCCTGCCTCTAGAAAATCTAGTTTTTCTACTATTTGGATAGGAGTACCAAAAATATGATACCCTAGTATCTAAAACTATTTCCAATGTTTGGTTCTATTTTCCTTTTCTAAAACTAAAAATTATTGTAGATTCATCATGATTTTTTGGCCTATTCTACCTAGTTTGACCTATGATTACTATTCAGAGTCTTCTAAAACTACTTTTTCAACTAGTAAGAGCTCTGATCTCTATGGAAAAACCTCTATTTATTCCCCCCTCCTCTAAGGGTAGGAATGAAGACCCTGAAATGATTACCCTTAAAAGAAAGAGCCTTGCAAGTGTGTTCTAATGTAAAATACATGATATAACATAGATTGTAAAGGAGATTGTTAGATCAGTAGGGGTATGCCTAGATAGATATAATAACGTAATAGTATGTAGAATGTACTGAATTGAAAGTATAACTATAAGTTTGGTTAGTTTTTAGTTTTTAGTTATTATTATTTAGTTGTCATGGAGGGATGGAGCATGATGTCCATCATGGCATCCAAGATAGAAAGATAATGCATGATGTGGATCATGGCTTTGAAAACAATGAGAATCAAACAAGAAACAAAAACATAAGGCAAGAAGAATATAAGAGTGGCCAAGGGACCAAGAAAATAAGGGACATGGGCACATGTCACTCAAAATGGAAAGTAAGTATATAAGGCATGTTTAAATACCACATACACATACATTTGAAAATAAGCAAGGTTGGTGTGAAAGCCATAATCACATAGAAGATTGTAGGCAAAGGACATTGGAAAATTTCCTAAGGCACACACATGAATATAATAAAAGGACATTGGTAAATTTCTAAAGGCACACACATGAATAGAAGCAAAGGACATTAGCAAATGTCCTAAGGCACATACAGGAGACAAAATAAGAACTAAGGAATGTAATCAATTTAGCTATGAAAAATAATAAAGGAAAGCATGTAAGGACTAGAAATACAATTAAATATAACTAATCAAAGAAATAATATGAAAGTATGCAAGACATATAACACAAGACTAGGTATATGCTAAGAAATACACAAGTGTTATATACTAGTGAAATGTTGATATAATAATCTATGTAAGCTAGTAAATAATGTATATTAACATGATAACTAGAGTATGTGGTGTATTATTGACATAACTTGGATGGTATAGTCATGTATAAGATTTCATCATTGGGTAAATATATCGATGTATGTATCGAATGTAAAAGTAGGATGCCCCCTCAATGGGTAGAGTGAAACAATAAAGGAGATATATGTAACTGCACACACTCAAAAAAGATCAAGTGAAGCACGGTAATGTAGATAAATTGAAAAATAATAACATAGAACAAAAAATGTAAATCTGGCATAGTATTAGAAATGTAAATCATGGATAATGCATACAATCAAAATATTTATAGTGTTTTGACATATTTGAATGTTTTTAGAATTTTGATAAATTTTAATGTTTTTATGTTTTTGATATGTTGTATTGTTTTTGAATTTTTGAGATTTGAGATATGTATAATCAATCATAGGAAGACTATGTATAATATATTAATAAGGAACTATGTACAAGTAAACAAAAAGAAACTATGTACAAGTAATTGAAAGGAAGTTATATACAAGCAAGACTAAGAAGAAGTGATACTAACTAATGAGTCTCATGGGAAACTCCCTATCATGGTGTCTTGTATCAAATAAAGGAATCATGCATGATTGTGAAGCATGAGGTAATGGATGTGAATATGAATCTAAATATTTGGATTCATTATAGATATCTTAGAAATAATAATAACCTATATTGTTCCACTCATCATTATCATCTAGATTTTAAACCAATAGAATGTTGGTGTTGAAATTTGTTGTATCTAGATCTTTTCCTTTGTTAAATTATGACTATGGATGATTTGCCTTAAGATGTTCAATAAATCCCAAACCTTGGTGATAAACATTATGAATTGCTAGAATAGGAGTAGTGATTCCTTGAGCTTACTTGCATAACCCTTGACCTTGATAATCAAATTATTGTAGATATGTTTGATCAAACCCATACTACTTTGAAATTTGAGCCTCATTTTGTAAAGGTAGATTTTCATATTTTTCATGTATTACCTATGATTATGGTACTATTTCTTGATCTAATTTTACTTTTTGATCTTTTTATCATTTTGAGTTATGCTTTGGTAACCACTTTTATACTATTTCTAAATTTGACCCTTTGTGAATGTGTTCATTTGTCACTATGGATTTCTTGATTGATTTACCTTATATAGGGTCCTCACGAGTAATTATATATTGTATATGTTGTTTCAATGCCAAACATGAATCTATGTGATGCCCATACATTCTATGATATTTATAATAATAATATATATATATTCTTACTTGATATAGAGGAGGTAGTTTGATCAATTTATATTTAATCATTTTACTTAGTAGCTCACTTGAACTCTTATTTTATCTTTAAATTCTTTTTGAATCACTAATTATAGATTTAATTTGTTGTGATTTATTATTTTGATATGTAACATTTCTTGCAACCAATTGGCTATGTAAAGTTTCATATACATGATTGAATCTAAGGTGCCTTTGAGGCTTTTGTATTATAATCTATTTTTCAATGTTGTGAGATTTTCATGTAATATCTGATTCTACATTTGTAAATCTAAAATTAAGTTGCTCATACTAGTGATTTTATCCCTTAGAGTCTCACAAGTGCAAACCCTAGTTGCTTTTGATTGAACATGTAATCACATATGTTAAAAAGTTTTAAAGAATCTATAGGCTTAATATATGCATTAGTAACAATAGTATAGGCTACCTCACCTTTTTTAGGGGTGATATAATAGACTTAGTTAAAGGGAAAGTATCTATCACCCTCTTGGAGGAGAGGAGGAGAAGGAAATTCTTTATTGATATGCAATAAAATATCATATGAAAATGGAATTATATGTGCATCTATGTTATCCTTGAATGGAGTGCATGCATTATTTTCATTTGCAATATGAGAAGTAAGAGTAAGAGATTTATCATTTATACATTCTTTAGTTATTATTTGAGATGAAAAAGTAGAGTTAAAAATATGAGATTGATCATTTGAACTATGCATTGGAAATTTGATTCTATTTCATTTATATTTTTGTAATTTGAGCATAGAAGTAGCAAAATAATTATATGTATCTAGGTAAAAATCATGTATGTGGGATGAGATACATGAAATGTGAGTGATGAGTTGTACAATAATATTTTTATAACAATAATTTTATAGGAGAGATAGACAGCAAGGGATAGAGAATGTGAATTGGTGTATGAATGCATAATAAATTTTGGCATGTAACATAACATTGGTAACATGTTTAGGAAAATGGAGTTGGAAATTATTCTACATGAGCAAGAGAGCATATGTAAAGGAATATTTAAATCTTGTGCATTTTAGCAATAAATTTTGTAATATCATGGTTTATTATAAAGAGTAAGAATTAAATGTAAAGAATGAAGCTTTGTACTAACATATGATAAACTTCATCATTCATGTACATGATAGAACAAATGATGATCTCCTTATTTTTTACAATAAAAGCAAGAAAAATTTGTAAATAAGTGAGATATATTTTTGAAATATGATTTTAGAATGCAAGGTGATATATCTAAAGCAATAGGACCTAGTGTATACACATAGGGTTTGAAAGAAAATTATTTTTAAAATTACTATGAAATTTTGAGATTTAAAGTGAATTTTTGAGTTAAATAAGCTAGTAAAAAATCAAAAATTTATTGGAATTTTTTTGATTTAATAGGACCTAGTATATGCAATTAGAGTTTTGAAAAATAATTATTTTTGAAAATTGCTATTGAATTTTGAAATTTGAAGTGTATTTCTGATTTTAATATGCTAGTAAAAAATTAAAAAATTATAAGAAAAATACTAGGAAAATATCAAGACCTAGTATGGGCAACTAGGATTTGAAATAAAATTATTTTAAAATTACTACAAAATTTTAAAATTTAATTCTAATTTATTATTTTATTATGTAGGTAAAAAATTAGAAAAAATAGAAGAAAAAATCATTAGGAAATTTACCCTAGGGTTTGTAAGGTTTTTATGAGCAAACAAAGTTGGGTTCACAAAATGATTTAACAATTTTTGGAATATTAGAGTATTATTGATAATTTAGTTAAAGGGTATGAATAGTAAAATAAGAAAATAAATATACAATAATTAAGCTATTAATTTTTATAATTTTATTGTAACTTGAGATTTTCTAAAAATATCAATAAGGGTAAGAAAATAAGACTTAGCTAGAAACTGACTGATATAGCTAAGATAGAGGCTAAAATCCACTATGCGAAATTGAGACATTGTGACAAATCAAGATCTAGCATTCATTTGGGGAAATTACATGAGTGCTAAAAATAGGACACCTTAGTGTCTGACATTATAGTCCACCTCTTCCATTATTGTCCTAAAGATCTGAGCTTTCTAAGTTTTGTTTTCTAGGTCTATGTGACCCTACCTATGATGTTTTGATAGCTGAAAGTCTATAGAGCTCCCTATAGAGCTAATTTTTCCTTCAAACCCTAGAATCCATTATGTTTTGACTAACTTAGATAAAAGCGAGGAGGTTAGTGTGTGTAATATTCATTGAACTTGTTTTCACACCCCTTTTGTGGGCATGCTACCTACATACCAATACTCTGAAGAGGGATCAATCCATATGTAGTTATCCCACTTAATGTGATTTGTAAAATAGTGTGTATGAAGATGAAAAATGCTAAACTAGGTGTGATTGAGATGACTATGGACTGGTGTAAGCATTTGAATAAGCTATAAATAGTATTTGATGGTTGTATGCAGAGAATAGGGAAATATGCTTGATTAGTCTTGCTTGTATTCTTGCTTTGCTTTGTGATATTCACCAACCCATTATAAATGAACTTTGAATGGGATTTTATATGGATATGTTGGTCATGTGTTAAATAAAATAATGCGAGGACAACTTAATAAAGAAGAGGAATCAAGGAAAAATAGTAATTTGGGCTCAAAATGTGATTAGACAAGAGCACTAAAAAGGGGACACCCTAGGGTCTAACTCTATAGTCCAAGTTGGGCACTATTGATTAGATGGTATGTGACCTAGGGGGATGGGATAAACATGGAAAAAGGGTCCAAAATAAGTTGGAATGAGGTTTTGAAATCCTATGAATGATTGGGAATCAGTAAAAAGGTGCCTAGAAGGGTCATGAAAGCAAGCAAGAGGGACCTATGGGATGGATGTCACAAGTCATACTCAAGTTACCAATTTTTGTATTTTATATGACTACAATTTCATAGACCACTACCTCTATTTAAAGGATTTTTGGTATTTATTGAGTGGAATAATATGGGTAATCATAGTTAGGTTAAAGACCTTGAGGTATCCATAGGTCCAAGTTATAACATTATATTACTATAACATCAACCTATTTATTTGTTCTCTCTAAGCATGGGTACAATCTAGCAAATATGAATATCATGGGTTGTTATAATGATCCTATATCTATATTTTTGAATATCTTATCTAGGTGTAGTGGTATGTTAGGTCAAGGCATGGATTTTTTAAGGTTATATATACTTTCAATGTATATTATGCCCCTTGGGAATAATATTTATTTAAATTTCATAATGTTATCCTAATCACATTATTCATTTCTAGGATCATCTCTTTCTACCTCATCTATAACTTGGTCTAAAATACCCTTGAGCTATTAAGGAATTCTAGAATGTGGTAGTAATATTCAAAGACCTAGAATCTATTCATGTTTTTTGGGACTAAGGGGCATGAGATGAGCTCTAATGAGAAGTTTTCTAACCCTAAGTTATATATGGGTGTCAGGTTTATAACAATAATTTCTAATAAATTAGTGACCCAAATTTATTCTCTAGGAATATGGATGATGTTGAAGGTGTGGAACATCTCTATTAAATCCCATGACCTATGTTTATACTTCCTCAAATAGGATAATTTACAATATAATTTTCTCTTGACTTAGTTCACTACCATCTTAGAATCCTAAAATACTTGTGGCTCTTTAACCCTATGTTTCAATGTAAATTTTAGTCCTAAGTTTAAGGATTCATACTCTTCTAGGTTTTTAGTGGAAGGGAACTACAACCTATAACTAGCCAAATGTCATTTTCTTAATGTGTCAATCAGAATAATTCCTAATCTAAAATTTACTTAAAATGGGACCCATGAAACTATAAAGACTAGAGACCTAGTTACTTAGGGCCTTTATTGGCTTGGTTCTCAATGTATTTTTTGGACAAGGTGTAGATTCCTATGTCAGGGGATAGTAGGTTTATGATTTCAATGACCAAGGAAACCATAAATGGGAGAATTTAGTATCCATGTATCCATTCAAGGTTTTATACTAATATTTAATTAGGAACATCTCATAGGCTTCTAGGATATCTACTACTTGAATATACATGAGTTGTTAGATCTTAGGTTTAGATTGTAGTTACATGTACACATTTAAGAGCTTGCCTACCACCTTATCCTCATACTTTTCCAATTGAACCATTGTATTTTCTAAATTCATGGGTGTTATCCACATTTTTTTATAAATACCCATAAGAATGACATTTTTAGAGGATCCTACATTGACTCGATAGTTATGAAGGTTCTTCCCAAAAATCTTGATAATAAGGAGGAAAGGTGGAACCTCAAACTCATTCTTGTATATCAACACATTGGTGTGTCCAGGATTGAGATTTGGTTAGAATTTTTTTAATGAGGTATTTCAAGAGGAGATGTCTTTGCTCTATGATTTGGGTAAGCTCATGCAGAGTGAAATTTACCTTGATATTCTTCATGTCTTTACTATGTTATATGTAGTTTTTTTAGTGATGGGTTGGACCTATTTAGGTGGTTTTGGGTCATTATCCTTTAGAAGTGGAGGATTATTTTAGACTCTAATATTAGGAGGGGTTGTGATCCTATTAATATGAGTGTATTTGGTAAGATTTTTCTAAAAATTTTGGTTCCTAAGAATGTAGTTGTCCCATTATAACTGTTGGAAGGCTTGAACCTCATTGGTGGTCTTTTCTAGTTCATTATCCTTATAGATAGGGAAATACAAATTTTCTAACATCATGGTAGTGCTTAATGGTATTTATGATCCTAAAGAATCAATTTAACTAGTATTATTGATGTGGTTCCATACTATATCATATTTCTCCTGTTCCTTCCAAAATATATTGAAGGCACTAAAAAATTAGATGCAATCTAACTCTCAATTTTGGTTTGTGTTAGACACATGGAATTAATTTGGTAATGACAACACAAAATTATTTATATTATGGCTTTTATTGGATGAGGGATATACAAGATTGTTATAATATTTATGGGGGTGATTATATCTTTGATAGGTGAATTTATTGGTTAAAATATCACCATAATTATTCCCAACATGTCTTTGGAGGCCTAGGAAGTATTTGTTGAGATATTATACCATATGATATATAATATCCAAATCATTAATTTTTATTCTTGTGACATGTTTTGGATATTAATTATGATAGGAAATAGTTCTTGATTATGGGATTTAGATTTTAATTAATTATTAACTAACCTACGGAATATAACGTGTTGGTTAGGAGGATTGTATCTCAAGGGAATATGATTTGTCATAGGCACATGTTATGGAATAGGTACATTTGGGTTAGTGGAAAAGAGAGGATTCATATTAGGTAGGTTTTATAGTGAAATTAGAGTGGTAGGTGACATCATACCCTAAGGATTAAGATACTTATCTACCTTGGTGTAATTAATGTAACATAGGGGAAATATACCACTAAAGGGTTTCTACATAAGAACATAGTCATCTAAATTTCTAGTGATTTTTTATGTATTTTAAGGGCCAATTTGGAATCTAGTCTATATAGAAAAGTGATATTGATATACATATTTTGTAACCCAGTGTTAAAATTCCTTAAGGGATTGTTTTTCTCTCTCATGATGCATATGAAATGTTGGTATACTACACTTGGGTCAATGAATTTCTCAAATTGGGTGAGGAGTGTATTATTTAAATCATCATAGATTTTTATGGAACCTTTAGGTAGATTTAAGAACTAATCATATTACATATCCATCAGATTGAATGAGAAAATCCTAAAAGAAATATGATTCATATAATACACCAAGCTATCTCACTTATCCTTATTTCTAAATCTACTTCCTTATACAATGGTTCTTAGACCCACGTAGGATGGTGGACTACCACTTCACACTTACTTGAAATATGCATTAAAAACCATGTTTGGGCATTTAATAAGACCTTAAAGGTCTATTATGACTTTATTAATCAATTATATGTCTTCATTACTCACTTAAACTACCTAGAACACCTTGAAATTTGAAAATTCCTTTTGGTGAGAAAACTAATTTTGAATTCAAATTCAAATTTACACACAAAAAAATGACTCTAAGACACATTATAGACCATATTTAAGAATTCCTAAGATGCCCCTAAATCATAATCCTAAGGGGAGAATTTTTTCGGCATTCATATTCTTCTTCTTTCAAACTCTCATATAAGTGTGTGTGTTCTTGACTTCCACACTTGTACCTTATCTTTCCCCTTGATATCTTACTCCATGATATACCTAAAATATACAATAGATAATTAAAGAGAACATTTTATTTCTAATTCCCTTGAGACATTCTCCAACTCTCCTCTTTTCTTTCTTGTTACTTTTTATCCCAAGCACCTTCATGTGTTTTGTATGCTTCACTCTTCCTCTTTGCATCAGCCATAAATGTATCTTATTCCTCTCCTTTCATGTATTCTCCTTCATCTTACACCTATAATTCACCTCAATATCAAAAAATTATTCATATAGAGTTCCTTCATGTGATTGATTTAATCTTTCCTTCATTAATGCCCTTATCTTGGACACCACTACTGCATTCCACAAGTCTATGTTCTCTTTTGTAACCTATTTAACCACTTATCTATACATTTGATTAGGATTAAATACATATTATTTCTTCAAAGATTTATACAAGATTGAATATGACTTATACCTTTCCTTATGTTGTTATCCCATTACTCCTTTGTCTTCACTTGCAACCTCTTGAGTGAGGATCTCTTCATTCCTCATGTTATCATATTTTCAAACTCACTAATATACTTATTCTTATCCCATCAACATGACTCTACTTTGAGTCTCTTATTCATATTGAATTATTTTGAACATGACTTGGTCATATGCATCCTCTTATTATTATTTGAGCCTATGAATGGGCTCAACTATCTCATTCTTCTCTTCATCTCTTAAACCTACATTCACACATACCAATACATTAATATATTTCAAAACATGAGGCTTGATTACCTCCTTGTCCTTCATATTTTTTATTATTCTATTCTCTACTAATTTATTTATTGGACACTTTAGTGGTTTCTTTATCATGACCCATCCAATATGTGGGATCATAATCTCTTTCAGTTGTTTTATCTTGGCCAACATCTCATCCATTTTCTACCTTATTTCTTCCATATTTCTCTCCATATCAATATTATTCTTGGTGTCTTCATTAACCATATTTTATTGTTGGTGGATCTTCTCTTTTTTTCCCTTTTTCCTCTTTTCTTTTTCTCTCCTCATCTCTTCTAAAATGCCTATCAATTATTTGGCCTCATTCAGACCTATTCTCCTTTCTAACAAGCCTTCTCTTACTTGACACATCATGACCTCACTAGGGTTTCTCATTTTCTACTTGTAGGACTCTCTCAAGCTCACTTATGATATTCATTATTGAGCTTATAAATATCTCTTCTCTTTCTCTTCAATAATTCTTGGCTTAAGGGCTATGTCATCGATCTCACTTTATTTCAACTATTTATAACTCTCACATACTTATAGCCTTATCATTTTATCCTTGAATTCTTCATTATCTTCTTCATAATACCATATTCTCAAAACAACACTCAATATGTACTGAACAATATGTATTCACAAACTATCATATTAAAAATCAAAAACCATACCTTGCCTTATAATACTCCTATTTTGATACCAAATAAGGCAAAGCATATACCAATTTATCTCACTTATCTTTTTTTATAAATATACTTCCTTATACAATGGTTCTTAGAACCTTGTAGGGTGGTGGACTTCCACCTCACACCTTACTTTAAGTATGCATTCAAAACCATCTTTGGACCTTTCATAAGACTTTAAAGGTCTATTACAACTTTATTCATCTGTTACATATTTTCATTACTCACTTACACCACTTAGAAGACCTTGAAATTTAAAAATTCATTTTGGTGGGAAAACTAATTTTGAATTTAGATTCAATTTTTCACACACAAACATGAATATAAGACACATTTTAGACCATCTTTGATCATTCCTAAGATTCCCATGTATCAAAATGTCCTTATGTTTGACATTTAGAAGCTTGAGAGCATTTTTGTATGAGGTCACATGTTCCTCACTTGTACACCCTACACCTAGTGTGAATCTTGGGAGGTACCTTTATGGGTTCTTGGTAAATTATAAGAAACTCTAGGGGTGTTAATGGAAGGCATGGCCAACCATGCCATAGGTGAATTTCTATTAGGGAAAAATTATGAGGATTAGTTAGTAAGGGTAACCACAGGTCTTGGTCTCCTTCCAATAATTCTATTTATATTATGGAATTGTAATGGGTATATTATTATTCATATAGGACCAGTTAGGGATATAAATATCCAAAAAGTTAGATCCATGTTGCTCTTGTATAGGTTAATAGCTTAAAAATTTGTTAGATAGTTAGAAGGGGTATCCTATTTATAGTGACATTTTTTGTTGTACATTTAGGTAGACCACATGATTTAAAAGTTTAAATGATGGTAAAAAATAGTCTAATAAATGGCCCTCCTAGTGCCATTGTTTCTTGGCTAAATATCTCAATCATAGGTGCATCTGTTGGGATAAATGCATTCATTAAGCTTAAGGAAAAATTAAGGACTTGTGTCCTCTCATGTTAGGATTACTACTAAGACAATCCATGGCATGAGTGGTAAGTATTTGGATCCATTAAATAACCTACCTATAATATATCTCCAAGAAAATCAATGCTACCACTAAAGGTCTAATACTAATTTTATCACCATCTCATAAAAAAATTAAGCTTATAATTATCCTTATTGCAATTAATGGGATTTTGGGATCTATTGTGTTTCACTTCGTCATTTTAAAAAATGGGTAACAAATATCACTAGTTCACAAATAAACATATATATATATATATGTATATATATTTATATATATATATATATATGTATATATATATATATGTATATATATATATATATATGTATATGTATATATATATATATGTATATATATATGTGTATATATATATATATATATATATATAGAGAGAGAGAGAGAGAGAGAGAGAGAGAATAAGGTATAAATAAATCTTTCTAAATAAAGGGCTGACATGAATTCTTCTAAGACAAAAATGTGCCCAATTATAATTGTACCAATGAATTCTAAATTTCATAATGGTTCAAGTTCCAGTTATAAATCAAGAGGATATAAGGAAAAAAGGGTAAATGTTCAATTTTAAGACTTATTTAATTAATAAACTAATAACATGTATGTAGTTAATTACACATATATCCTTACAAATTCCATGTAAAATGAAGGTATTAAAAAACTTAACAAAAATAGTAATAAGCACATCCTAGTTAATCCATGAACTATAGAAAAATAACATATTATAGTGTTATAGTATTAGTATTGATCCATTAAATTAGACAGAGTGGAATAATCCAAGACAAATAGACACATTTACACAAACAATAAATTTTTCATTAATCCAATAGAGTTTATTTGTAAATAAAGTTAACCCTTACAAACTATTACATAAAAGTATTTATATAATAATAGGGCTCATATTCTAGTAGCACGAGTACCCATTCTGGTCCATCATGTTTGAAAATGGTTATACCATAATTATACCAAAAGATTAATATTCCTAAAATAAATAAAGAATATTCTAAAGGGCCCATTATGAGATAACCAAGAGAATGTTAGAGTTGGTTTACTTCCCATATATTTTGTAGGCCTTGATGAGCTTCTAATGATTTATTGGTGAGGTTAGAATCATTGTCATGATTTTACATGTTAATATAAGGTTCCCATAAAATTATCTCTACCCGAGTTAAAATTTTCTTATGAAACTTGAGTGGGGCCTCTAAGGAAACATTGACCTATTAGACATAGATGATGCTTGTCATGGATTTCATGGCTAACTCCAACATGGATTTAGCTCCTACCTTGTTGAATTTTTCCACATTTATATTTATGATCTTATCAAAGTGCACCAAGTGGACCCCAAATTCATCCCTCCCTAATAGGGTGTCATCAGGGTGAAAGAACATTGAAATATTGACATTCTTGAAATAAGTAACAATTTTGTCTCTAATTTTCTCTATCATATCAATGGTCACTTGGGTTATGTTTAACCACTCATTAATGGACACTCTAATAGCTCCTAAAAAGGTATAGTATAGGTTAAATTCTATCATGGTCATCAAATTCAATTATGAGAACATCCCCTTATTGATGATATAAGCCAACTTCTTACACTTATTATCCACCCAAATTATACTCTCCTAATATATTTTCATCCTTTGGAGGAGATGTTTAATTTTATAAAGGGATTTAATTACTTTCATAAGGATAATGAATAGTTGAGTGAAATTTTTCTTCACTTTAATAATTAAGCTTGTGAGGAAGATGACCCTTATGTGAGAATCCAATGTTCTCACCTAATTCCTAATATCCTCCATCATTATATCCATGAGGTAATTTATGGCTTGGATAAGTAAGAATACATCCTTTGTTACCTTATATTTTTTATTTGTAATTATTACTTTGGTGAGGGAGAATAAATATTTCTCATTACTCTACATAATCAGGTCTTCTTCTTGAGTAAATATCTATGTGAAAATCCTATTCATGCTCCTAGTTTCTATATCAAAATTCCATTTGGACCTTTGGGTCACCTTGATAGACCATTTCTCACCTCCATTATTTGGTAGGTATTAGGGTCATATCCTATCATAGTCCTAAAGTAACTCCCAAGGTGGTGGAAGAGGATTGAGGTGAGATGGTAAAGACAAAGGTAGATGGAGGAGGCTTGGGAGGAGGAGTAATGAATGAAGGGGAAGAAAATAAATATAGGAGTATAAGAAGAGGGGAATGGGAGAAAAAGGATTAAGGATGAATGGGGATCCCCATGGGAATAATTTGTAACTTAACTATTTAGTGGTCATATTGACCTATCATTCAATGGTACCTAGTAGGGGAGTATTCAATAATAGTGAAGAAATTAGTTGGTTAAAGATGAATCCTTAAAGCCTTATGGTGATGGATAAAGAGGAATATGGATTAAGGTGAGGATTAAGATAATTAAAAGGCTATAAGGGAGGCATATTTTGTTTCTTATTGGCTTTATTTCCCCAGTCTACTATAGATGCAATCATTGTTTCAAGGACTATGGTGGAAAATGGAACCCTTATTTGGGGGAATATAAATATCACTTTCTTCATTTTTAGGGGATTCATGCTTGGATCATCTTGTGCCATGGTAACCATAGGATCTATATTTCAAATTATTTCTAGATAACCCTAAACTACTAAAGGAGTAACCACAAGTGCTATAAAACTAAGAGTCACATGAGTTGTGCACATAAGTGTACTCATCACTAGGTAGACATTAGGGTAATTTAAATAGTGATTCTAGGAAGTTTCTACATTATAATATTGACTAAAATGTATAATGATGATACAACCCCAATTTATGTTAGCATTATGAATCTATGAGCCAATACAATCTGAGCTCTTTGCAAGGTTCTAAAATCTAACAAAAAGAACTAGACACTTATGAAGATGAGGGCTATGAAATTGAGACTCTAAGATACCAAAATTATTTTAGAGGGTTTCTATAGGTAGAATAACATGAGCATGAATTAGGAAGTGAGGATGTTGAACATTGACAGAACTAGGGATATGGGTAAATTGGGGTGTTGGCATAATAGAAACTAGAGAAGGCCTCCTTGGGGTAGGTCTAGTGGGAGTACGGAAACCTAAAGGTGGTCTAATATATTGAAAATGGATGGTGGTAGTGGGGGAAGGAATCTCTAGGGATGTCTCTTGTTGGTCCTAATTTGAGATTCCCTTAGGGTTGATCTCAATGTTAAAGTATTTGAGTTGAAGATCACACATGTGAAACTCATGAAGGTAAATGTGTAATAACCCTTTGTATTATTATTTGAGATCTATGGGGTGTATTTACTTGGATTTCCTCCCTAATTTAGTTTGGGGGATCCTATAGAGGTGGTACTAGTCTTTATTCAATGATTGACCTAGAATGGGCCCATATCCCTTTCTTCTTAAATGTGTCAAGATGTGATAACACATCATTATTACTATTAGGGTTGAGATGAATATAATATTCTTTAAGGTATTCATGATGATATATTATGTTGAGCCTAGCCATATTTTTTCCACATGTGCATTTATGACCCCATAAGGATCCCATTATTGGTGTTTTAGTCTTCTCAAGACATGAATTTTGATTATGCACCATATTTTACGATAAGGGTAGGATATTATACTTTTGGTTCATATGAATATTTATAAATATGGGTACAAATTCTATTGGTAATACATTACATAACCTAAAACACCTTTAGCCAATTGATAGGTAATTTATTACTCAACAAGGTTATCTAGGACCTAATATGAAAAAAGGAGATGGGATTGTTAGATTACTTCCATCAAGATTATGGTATTATTTATGTAGTACTAATAAGTTCCTATGGAAAGGAAAATTTTCTTGATTTTATCTAAGAGCCATAGCATGCGATTCTCATTTATGGCCATGTAGATAGTTGGGTATAAATATTCATAGATTTCCATAATGAGGTTTTTATAATTGTGCATGAATAACTTGTATAAGCCAATAGGAAAAACAAAGCTATTAGGTGTCAATGATGGAAACAAAAATGGATTAAATATGAGGGTTATATAGACCAAATCCATAAGATATCTCAACATGTATAAATTTCCACCCCTTCAAGCATCACTGATACCCTTGACTATATTGAGGTTAATGAGGCTCTATAGGTATAGTAATTCTTTTTCCTTTGGATGATGCTAAAAAATAGAACCTATTGGAGTTTTAAATACACAATGTCCTTTAATTCAAATAAATGATTCATTAAGATCATCCCACATGAACTCCCTCCTAAAATAGATGGATGGGTTAATTGTCAATGTCCTCCTTTATAGTCCATCTATTTGAATCAATGGCTCAATCTTAGATAAACTCATATATTTCATGTGGCTGGGTCCATGTGTCGATTTTGCTCTAGTCATAGGCCAATATGCATTCTAGGATATTAAAATACTACATGAAATTAACTCAAAAGATATCCAATATTTTATTTTGAGACCCTTCAAAGTATATTGAATCCTAAGTGGCATCATACACATGCACAAAGTTTCAAAGCATGTTACTGAAGGTATAGGTACATGGGAAAAACATTAATTTGGTAGTTTCCTTGTGTAATTCTAAATTTTATAGGGTATCATGATCATATAAGAACTATGTTTCATATTAATCATCATTCAAGGTGGGATTATTCATTTTCTTAATTTCCCTAAATACTTTATTATAATTCTCAAAATGAGTCTTCAATGAGAAGGTGATGTCCCTATATTTGGGTCCAAGTCTAGGATTTGAAGATGATACAACCACTGATAAGATTTGGGGAGATACTTAGCATGGAATTATGAGTCTAAGAGAGGAATTATAATCTCAATAAAGCACTGAAAGGAAGGCTACTTGGGGAGTTTAGAGTGGTAATAATAAGTCAAATTGATGTAAGGAATTATTGGACTCTGTATAGATCTCCTATATTAATGGAATTTGGGGCTCACTTTATACGAGATCAATTCTATGTTGGTGGCTCAATTTACTTGGTTATTTCCCAATTTGTAATTTACTCTAAGAATTTCAAAAATGTAAATCTATCTTAGACATGGAGATTGTGAAGGGATGTCTATAGGTTGTTGAATTAGAGTCTAGTTACCTAAGTTGATTATTTCAAGGATGTGATAGGCACATGATTATTTTGGATATCACGTCACCATGATTATCCTCTAGTTAGATCACATGTCCTTTTTTTTTTGAACACTTCTCTATAAGTTATGATAAATATGTATGGTTGGAGTGTCACTCTTATATATTATCATATACTAAATCTACTCATTTAGACCTCCCAATTATACATGCCACTTTTTTTATTTGATCATGGTTCAACCTATGTCTTTCTTATTCTTATGTGGGATACTCTAATCCACTTTTTCATTTGGCATATGGGAGTGATGCACAACACTTTATGATTTATCCTAGGTTTTGAATATAATTCCTTCCTATCTCAATTACTATGTCCTTGGCCTTTCCTATCACTTTGTATAAAAGTACCATGTTTGTGGTTGGTTAGGCTCTCTCAATGATCAACATTGTTAACACCCTTGGGAGGATAATAACTATGATAAGATCCATGTCACACATATTTATTAACTAGGCTCTACCAAGGATATAAAATATTTAAAACCCCTAATATATCAATAAGATCCATGCGGGACCTATTTATTCATTGAGATCTCTTGAGTCTCTAACATTTCTAACACCTTGAGGAGACTGATAACTCTAAAAATATCTACACATTGCCTATTTATTAACAAGGCTCTCCCATAGATCTAACATTTCTAACACCCCTAGGAGACTCACAACATTGAAAATCTCCATGATAATGGTATGTTACCACATGGATGCTCTATGCTACTCTATATGATCTTTAATATCTAACTATGTACACATTCCTAGCAATTTGTTATAAAAAAGTGAGAATCATACCACATGGTGTGATCTCCTATATGCCATATGAATATTTAAAAATATGTATCTATCTACATGATATAGATGAGTGGGATTGATACACATAGATTTTCCACACAACTATACTTTCCTATAGAACCTTTTTGAACTACATTTCACTACATTATTATTAGAGGATGATATAGATACATGTGGAATGATCTAGTTGGTCTAGATACTCGAGGAGTCTTTACCTTATTAGTTTTAATTGATAAAAGTGAAAAAATTGGATGGATATGTGTGGTACCATCCCTGCTCTTAGGTCTTATGCATTGTAATTTGAATTGCAATGTTTCTCTTAGCACAAAAGAGACTCTTGGTGATGACCTACCTAGGAAACTTGTGTGAAACAACTAAGTATTAAAAAGGTCACTCATACTAAAAAATATCTATCTAATACGGATCAAGTGGGATTTATTAACTATGTCCATTTATAATCTGAATAATATTTAATATATCACACAACTAGGCAAATACAATTATCCATGTTAGTCCATATATCCAATGAAAGCCGAAAGTTGATGAATGGCATAAAACTAAAGGTTACATAGATGTATTGAATAAATTAAATAGATGTATCCATTTATACCTTTATACTCATATATAAATGATATTGGTAAATTAACTCAAGAAACACTCAATTAATTGTGTTATTTTAGAATCAATCCATGACATTATTCTACTAAAGTTTAGATTTGCAAGTGAAGGGCCTATGACAATAATTATAAAATGGCCTTGATTTTAAACCATACCTTCAGATAATTATTTATATCTTGAGTATAGGATGATTCATTTCAAAATAATTCATAAAAATAGATTTTTAAACTCAAAGAGGGCCCTCATTTGATATTTTTAAAATTAGGCATGTTGGTCACAACAATGATGTCTCTAAATAAAACACCACATAGGCCTTCATGACAATAGATAAGTAGTTTAAAAATTTTCATAACACACTTTATATAAAAATAAAATACTAATAAAATAAATTAAAATAAAGGTAAAATAACTTTGAAGAGGAAAAAAATTCAACCCAAAATCAAAAGAAATAGCCTCTGTGTTGGTATTTATATGAGGTGATAAGACAAACTTTTTTAGTGTTAAATTAATCCAAATTATAAAAATCTAAATCATTATGTTACATATAATATTCAAGGTTAATTATTGTAATCTTTAAATAATTTATAGACTTAAATATAATTCCTAAGTTAAAATTCAACAAGAAACAAATAGTGTTCTAATTGTAATGGGTTCACCAAAATGTTTACACTATAATTGATTATGAATTACAGTTAACTCTAGTTGGAAATGTAAACTATTAGAATATTATATCACATGATATATAAGACAAAATATAGTAAATATAAATAGCTATAGAATTTTTAAATTGATAAAAATAAAAACTAGAGTTAGGGTTAGATAATTTCCCTTACAATTGATTTATTTTAGACTATTTTAACTTTTGGTAAGATAGGACTTTATTATAAAATATAAAACCATGGGTGCATAATAAAAATAGTGGTTTGTTGTATAATATGCAAATTATTTAAGAGGAAAAAAAGAGTGTAGTGCATTTCTATTTTCTACTATGATTTTATCTTGTTAAACTATGTATTATATCTAAAAATATGGGATTTTTTTACGTATGTATGATTGTGCTTTATTTGTGTAGATTTTGAATTGATGCATTTAAGATATATATAAAATCATAATCCTAGTCCTACACAAGTACATGAAATGATATCACATGAAAAAATGGTAAAAAGGGGTGAGGTGGGAATGGCCGAGCTATCCTTAAAAAAACCCTTGTTAACTAATTATTGCCTACTTAACCTAAAGGGTCTCAGGCCAACATAGCTTCCCATGGGGGAAGATCATATGAATGTAAATATAAAATTTGATTATAATTGTTGAGAAAGGATTCCATCAACCTCTAATAAACAATTTTATACTTTTCAAAGGATACTAAAATAGTATCATAATTGTAATAGAGATCTTTACTCAAGAAATAGATGCTTTTGAAACTATAAATAACGATGCCTTGTTAAGGAGAGTTAAGTCCCTTCAAGTGTAACCCTTGATGTGATTATATAAATAAATATTTCAAAATTTTATAATAACCAACCTAATAAAATGTAAGGGAAATTTCTTAGGATGTGTTCCATTTCAAAAAGATGATTGCTATAGCATGAGGGACAAAACTACACTATTTGATAGGTGCATAATTCACCCTTGTTTTCCTAGTCTACACTTTTCCTGAAGGAAAATAGTCTTATGAAATAAGTATTATAATAAGTATATGTTTAATAGTTATGATTAAGATAAAATAAGGAATTATTGAATATGTTCCCAATAATTTTAATAATTTGGAGGCTTTCTTTGTGATTTTGGGTCATCAAAATGGCAAATTGGCCAAGCAAGGTAAAGTTGTCAAGAAAAAGAATTGTCAAGCATTTATTCATTAATTTTAATTATCCACAATAATATCCTAGGACATAAAAATAATAGTTAGAGAATGGATAAAATGTAATTTTGAGGAGATAATATGCCTTTGTGTCATGCAAATTATAATAGACCATGAAAATATATAAATGGGGAAAGGATCAAGTTAAAATCTTGTAGAAGAAACTAATATATTTATTGGTCTTAGGATGAATAAAGAGTTGGAATATGAGATATTATTTATTAAGAAATGTATACAATAAATATACCTTATGATTATAAATATGCAATAAAAATTGATTCTATTTGAGTAATCTATTTTCAAATTTCAATAAAATTTTGAATTACATGGAGAAGAAAATTCTTATTTCAATAATTATCAGACAAAATAAAAGTATTGTCAATCCAGAAGATAGATATGACAATACACATGATGAGCTGTAAGAAAAATGAAGGCACCAAAACATAATCACATCCAAATAAATTTTTTAAAATATATAAAAAACTCATTTCACTTCTTAACTAATACATTGAAGACAAACATGATGATATCTAAGTTTAATAATAATATAAGTTATATGGATAATTATATTGCATATAGGAAGGAACTTTTATTATTATATATTATTAATAAAAACATTATCAAAACTAGAATTGAATATTAATAAATAAGTGGAAAAAATATAAAAGTGATATTAAGACATACTATAGATAGGAACAAAAACATAGTGGAGTTGGAACAATAAAGATGAGAAAGTGATGTAGTGATAAATTAATTTCTAAATTTTGTATAGGATTCATACTTTGAGATTGTTATATTTTATTTTAAATTAAAACTATTATCACTTGAACTTTTACCCCTTGAGGATATTATTCATCTCTCCTCATTCAAGTGGCATAATGGAAACACCTCAAGGCTATGGGTGACCCAAATTTGAGTTGAGTATCTCGATTAGGGCTAGTTCCCTTGATGTACCACTTCCACACACCACAAACACAGTTACACTTATAAGGAAAAGGGTTAGGAAGCCTAAAATAAACCTATTTAAGGATTTAATGCACTAAATTTATTCTCTAATCACACCACTTGAAATGCTCTTAGAACTAGAGGGAAACCTACACATACACTTCATCAAACTAAAATCTCCTCTTCTATATCAATATTTCAAGCATGGGGTCTTGAAGAGAGATTAGACTAAGAGGAATAGATAATAGGTCTTCTATAAAAAATAATGAATAAATGACTCACTATGCCTATAATCCAAATTAGACACTTCTTGATAACCTAATAAAGAGAGTTTTTAAACTACACAAGGCACTAGGAAAGATAGCATGTCAAGGTAAGCCAAAATATACCTACATAAGACCAATAACCATAGCATGAACTTAGTGAAGTTATGAAAGAGGTAAAAACAAAATTTTCATTAGTTCAAGGCCAAAAATGAGTAGGGATTCACCATACTCAGGTGGAGAGATCTGTCTAAAAGCCAAAAAAGCTAGTACATATAGTAATTGTGAGAGAAGATAGAGAAAGTGAATCTCAAGAGCCACAAAGACACTTATCAATAAAGAAGTTACAATATAAATAGAATTAGGAATAATATGGGTCATATAAGGAATATAAGGACAAATGTATCTCAAGTCATCAAACTCCTCTAAATAGCGTAGATGTTATCTTGCTTGCATATGAAACTACCCTCATGATTTACCTTCATTAGACTATCTCATAGCTAAATATGGATATGTCTAATGATTTATTTTAGAATGAAGGGTTACTAAAAATATTCTATAGGAATTGGAATGGTCCATAATCATCCATATCCTTATGTCCATGAGTATTCATCCCTAGTAGTTACAAATGACTCTTTCTCATGCACCCCTCACACTTGGCACTAAAAATGCTTAGAATTATTAAATTGAATCTATGAAAAAGGTGGAATTTAACCTATAAAGATATAAAATATTATAAAAATCATCCAAAAAGCCTTAAAAGGATTCCTAATTTGAGCTTTCATTCCTTCACTAGGTGATCACCATGCTAAACTATGACTAGCTGAGATGAAAAAGATAGTAGGAATGCTTAGGAGACTAGATAAATAAATTAATGAAAAAGGATACCTAGAATAAGTACTATAATATCTCCTAGATTTGGTTTCATAATTTTAATATTCTCCACACCTACAAAACACTCAAATTTGTCAAATAAAACCTTGTTGTACACCATCTGTATAAGTGTAGTACAACTCAAATGCATATAAAGGATAAATGAAGAGTAATATATAATATATAGTTATTTTCATGGTTACATTACCCCTTTATATTCCAAATTTTCAATATCTTTCTAATCAGGTCCTTATAAAGGGTTTGTGAGGGTTTTAGAGTAGTTTCTATTCTTATCCATTTTTCATAAAAATGACACATTGCAGTTATACCTAAATGACATTTCTGGGTATTATATACCATATATAACATATTTTAACACCTTTATCACCCATTAAAAACCTACCAAAAGATATTAACATTCAAACATCCTTTTTTGAGCTCTTCCTTCTACTTGCACAAGCCAAATTTTGGTCCCAAGCCCAAATTGGGTTCCCCTATAACCTGTTTTCCTCTCCAAAGGCTTAAAGACATTTTTTATGGTCTTTAAAATGTTTATTAATATTATATAAAGTTTAATCCAAAGTGAAAATGATAATGCTTCTTTATTTGGGCCTTAGGCCTACACTTTGCCTACTAGGCCTATCTTGCAACCTTGGTGTGTTAGATGGTCATGTTAGGTTCCATGATAATATGAGGTGATCCCATATTTTTTTATATATGTAAAAATCCAAAAAAAAATTTCTCAATATTCAAACATCTTCTAATCCATCCTCTTTCTCATCTTTTTCAAGACTATTCATTTCATGTACAAAAGGAGTGCCCCCTATTTGAGACAAAATAGGGGGCACTCCCCTATTTTCCTAGGTAAAAGTGAATTATTTAAGAGGTTATTTAAGTCATAAATTTTAAATTTAACAAATTTTATCTTCTTACAATGTGATTTGACCTCTCAATTTGGCAAAATCTAAGACTGTACTTTTCTAGGCAGACTGTGTATGGTTCCCCTCACATGGACCGTGCTTTGCATGTTTTAATCCCTCTCTTCTATTCCATATTAATTGTAAAAGGCCCATGTTAATTTTTAGTTCCATAATATATTTAATCCAAACCTCATTATAACTATTTGACCCTTAAAATTCATGAAAGATGAAGTCATTCCTATTAGGGAAACTGTATGTAGGGGTTTTCAATGGACTATGTGTGCTTTATAAGAATTAAATTCTTACCCTATTACGCATATGAAAGGTTTATTTAGTCATAAATGGTTGTGATAGATGTATCTCCTTTTCATTTTTCATGTTAAACTCTCACTCACCCTTCAACAACTTGCATTCTTAGGACTAATGCCCTTCTTGACTGTGTTTCTATTGTTAAGCCTAACTGTAGGTGAAAATAGGGTCTAATGGGGTTTATTTCATCATGATAGGGTTTAAAGAATCATCCTATATTTTATAAAGGTACTTGTATGATGATTGTTTCATTAAAACTCTCTCTTATCCCTTTTTATGTGCCTTAACTCATAAATGAGCTTATCCACTACCTGGCTAACTGAGACAAACATGCCTATAGGTTACCTTGCTTATAGGTCAACATTACCTAATAGAGCCTTAGCCATTATGTTTTAAAGATACTATATAAACCCCCTTAGGTCACTGAGTACATACCTAAACTATCATTCACCTTGGATGTCTCAAGTCACCATATAACCTCAAACTTGAGGTTACTATTCTACTTTGCTATAGGTGCTTATTCATGATCTGTGTATGGACTAAAAGAGTGTTTTGGGAACATGAGATAACCTTTATCTTTATTTGATGATATTTATCCTCATCATAAATATTTCATTAACCATTTTGACACACCCAAAGCATGATGGCAAGTTTAGGATACATCCTTAGGTGTCAAAGGTCTCCCTAAACTTAGAATTGTAGAATAAACTAACTATATTTAGTGTTCTTATAGGCACCTTTGGGTCTCCTCAACACTTATCTTTCATTATCTATTAACTATTAAAAATTTACTAAGTAAATTCATATTCTAGAGGCTATAAAACCAAATAATTAGGAAACATCAAAGGTATTTGAAACTATGTTATATGATATCTCCAAAACGTACAAGGCCTCTATTTTGTTCTTTTAGGGATATAATCCCAAGCTCATGTCCTTTGATCTTAAAATTGGTTCTATGCCTCCTTTTTCCTTCTAGAAACTTTTCATAGGTCTGTAAAAGCTATCTTGTAACCTCAAGACCTCAATTAGGTGTCACATTACTTATCCCTTCCGTACAACACTCTAACCCCCTACTCAGCCACCTGTAGGTGTGCATTTCTAAGTGAGGTAGATTTTTTGTCACTTAAGCAAGTTTTAGGCCTAATAGGCCATTAGGAGATTTGGTTTCCTCTATAAATTATGTAAATCACTTTGATTTTTAACAATTTAAAAGGTTTTATACACCTATAATCAAATTGTTTAAATGACCTTAAAAGACAATAGAGTTATTAATGAAGAAAGGAACTAGTTTGCAAGCATAAACAAGCCTAAAAGAGGCTTATTGAGTTCATGAAACCTAAAAGGCCAAAAATACAATGAAAAACCTATGTATATTCCTTATACAACCTTGAGAAACACATGAAATAGCCAAACTTGTCAAACCAAAGCAAAAGCTTCAAAAACAAGCTCATACATGTACCCTTCATGGATGTAAAAGCATAATAAGCTGCATGTATTATTAAAAATGATTCATAAAGGAGGAACCATTAAACTTGGACTTATTACCATGGATTTTAATCTAAATAATACCCCTCTCAACTCCCAAGATAAATCCCCCTAATTCCATCTTTACGACTTGCACCATGAATCTAAAGTTAACCCTTCTTAGCTTGTGAAGGCAAGAAAAGAGGAGAATAAAAATTTGATAATTATAACTCTTTCTCTACAAAACAATCATGGGTAATAATTTAGGAAGCTCTAGAGACACTATGCCTATGTTTTCACCTTAAGATGGACTCTCCAAGTCTGTACAAGTGCAATTAAGAGCCCATTTTTTAGGAGATTCACCTATTTTAATACATAAAACTACTTATTTTATGCCTCTAACAATTTTATGACATTATCTAACCTCATACACTTTTTAATCCTCCTTGGTGACAATTTCTTCCTTGAAAAAAGTCCATACAAGTCATTTAATGAGCCCAAAATGTGACCAAAAGACCTTTTGGCATATAAAACATAGCAAAGGATAAATAGATGACTTAGGGACACCTTATAATACCTAAAAAACCCTATTATAACATTTATAAAATAATTTTATCCTTTTACCATGTTTGACCATAGTTGACTAGGGTTGAATTTTCAAGACTAAGTAAGGACAAGGGAGTTAGGCTTACACCAAGGCTAGAACAAGGATAGGTGAGGTGTTTAGACTAAAATGAGACCCCTATAAGTAATATGGAAACCTCATAAAAGTTTAAATATGTATGGGTTAACCTAATTTGAATAAAATTCAATTTTTTTCAATACAAACATTTATTTCTAAAATTTGTGGGTTTAAAATCCAAAGAAACAAAATGTTGGAAAACATAAAAACTAATGGAACTATTGGAAAATATACTTAATAGCCATACAATGGATGGTTTTTAGAGTATTGAAGTAGGATATGGAATGTAAATTCAATATATTAATGCATTAATATAATCATGCCCTCAATTATGGGTGATATTCATATATATGTGTGTGTGTGTGTGTGTGTGTGTGTGTGTGTGTGTGTGTGTTTACTTGATTGTAATTATAAATCTTGTATTTGTGGAAATGCATATCAAAGGCATAAAATTTTGTTGGGGGAAATGCAATGTGTGTGTGTGTGTGTGTGTGTGTGTGTGTGTGTGTGTGTGTGTGTGTGTGTGTGTGTAGACACTCAGTTTTGGCCACTTGCTTACCTAAATCAAGATTCAGTTCAATTTCAAGCACACAATGTAATTTAATTCTATAAATCACATAAATTTTCAAATTCATATATGCAAGGGATTTAATTACTCAAAAACATGGTGAGGCTTGATTATTTAGTGTATTACCCTATATTCACCCATAACCTAGTTCAGTTTCAACCCTAGTCAAATTATTACCTAGTAATTTGATAATTTTGGCCTATCAAGCTATTAATTCAAAACATTTAAAATAATTTCCAAAAGCCAAAAATAACTAATCAAGATTAATTACATTAAAAATATTAATTAACTTGCCTAAATAAAAATTCTAAATCAAATTAGTGAATTTCATTTTTTTTTTAAAAAAATTACCCAAATAATAAGTCAAAGGTGAAAGGAGCTAATAAAGTGATTTATTAATTCCTAAATATTTCAAAAATGTGAGTCACAACCTCATAAATATCTAAAGTGAGATATTATGGCTAAAAAATATCAAAAAATGAAGTGTTCATATCTCATGAGTGCTTTGACTCAACCCAAAGTTAAACTGACTCAACCTAGGTTATTTTAGATGCAACCAAAGTTAGAATTTAACATAACCTCCCTAAGGTTTGAATTAGTTCTTAGAGATATAAATACAAGTGTGTACACCATATTCCAACAAGAATTTGTGTGTAAGGTTATTCTGCTAAAATTACTTCAAGAATCCATTGAGAGTAGTTTTATAATGGCAATTTTATGCCAAGCTTCCCACCAAGCCACAAGTGACCATTGCAAAAGTGATACCACCATGGAGAAGCATTGATAAGAGTCTCTAATGTCATAGTCCAAGCATGAACATCCTTATGCTAATAAGTGGACACAAAATTCAAAAAAGGAGCTAAATTACATGTGTTGTTTTTATCTCTATTTTGTGATATTTTTCATTATGTTATGTTCCCCCTAGTTCTTAGGCAAGAGTGTTTAGTTCTAGTGTATTTCTATGCATGTATTTTTATCATTTGGACTAATAAGGAAGTAATCAACATTTGTGTGCTCTTCGAATTGGTAAGATACATAATAAAATGATTTGTGGGACCACACATCCCATATGGCCAAGGAGAATTATGTGCAACATTTATTTTTTCTAATAAAAGCATTTAATTATTCAAGTTTAGAGTTTTGTGCTTAGAAATATCGTCATTCTATTTTTCTATAATTAGTGGCTTTGCCCTATGTAATGGTGGTTTTTACATTCCCTTGCTATATTTATGATCTTTATTTTGGAAGAAATGATGGATTTAAAATCGTGGATTTGACCTTCTAAATGTTGGTTTCACTATCTAGATGCATCATCTTTAACCCTATTAAATATTGACTTCATTAGGTAAATTTCCATTTAGTTTCAGTGACTTTACCTATTTTTAGTCTATAATTGGTGACTTAACCAAATTTAATCAACAACTTTAACTTATTTAATTTCAACGTCACATAAATGTAGTCTATGTTTATGTATGTATTCTTAGTAAAATGGTAGCTTTACAAAAAATGGAAGCTTCACTCTATTGCATAAATGGTCACTTCACTCTATGTTTTCAAAAAATTGAGAGCTCAAAATGGAATGTTGTTTAGTATTTTATTTTTTGGCTTAAATACAACCAAACCCCCTGATATTTTGTAAGAACCAAGGTGGAGAGAGAGAGAGGCTTAAACACTTCTAAATCTCACATACACTTTTGTTTGGTTTTTAAAATCAACCTAACCAAACTTATTTTTTAGTATTTTCAAAGTTTTTACAAGTGAAAACAAGGCCAAGGGGTCAAATTTTAAATCACATTTGATTTGGTGTTAATAAAAATAACCTATACCTTAGTTATAGCTCTTAAGAGATTTTTCATTTTGTGTTTGTTCTTTGTTATTAGTTAGTTTCAAAGTTCATATATTAGATTATTTATTTGTGGAAAATTAAAAATTATTGTGTGTATGTTCTCCCCCCATCTCCTATAAGGAACTCAAGTGAACAAAAGTTATTGGTTTATTGTCTATTTCATTTAGTATTGTCATAAAAAATGTTGCATATGTTCTCCCCAAGATTTGAATGAGTTGGGTGACCCAAAAAATACCTCTAAATTATTTCTAATAGATTTTATTGTATTTGGATTGTGTTTGGGAGTTCATTTCTTCCTCAAAAGTTATTTAAGTGTGTGTTGACCTGGGGTTTCATCTCCTAGCATCTCACCAACCCCACTTCATAGTGGGGTATATAAATTGGTCATGTGATATTGGGATTTATAGGGGAATGAGAAGCTAACCTCTATGATCCTAATGAAAACCCATGTTAGGTCTTGATAAAAATCATACTTCACTAAGTATTACATAGATGAAGTCACTATGTAAAGGAATAAATATTTGCATAGTAAGTTAGTGATTATGAACCCACTTTACGTGATTTCACCCTTGTGTTATCCACACTTGGGACAATTTAGTAAGTTTTAAAACCTATATATTTTAATCAACTCCACTTGTCATAGAATATCTTTTTAAATGTTGAGTTCTCCTCACTTAAAGTTCATGCCATGTACCCATGCTTGAGAGCTAGAGAGGGCATAAAATTTTTACCTACCCCTGTTCTTTAAATTTTTATATTGACACTTATTTCCTCACAAGCATTGGTATATCATCAAAAACTTTAGAATAAGATACACACAATAGTTTCAGTTTTATGGATAGGATGAGACATTAGTGTTATTTATAGTTTCTTTAATTGATATGTGTGTTTTAGACCAGAATTGTTTATTTGTATTGTCAAGTTAAAACAAGTCTACAAATATCATGTATTTTTCACACCACTTTAAAATAAGAGGTGTTATTTTGCCCATTTTTTGTCACACTTTTGCCTTAGAGTTTTATTAAAAATCATTTGTGTGTCTCTTATTTAAGTGGGGCATTATTACGTTACCTATTTTGTCTTAAACATTTGACTGAGATTTTTAGTCTAAAACCATTGTTATGCCATTTTTTTGAAGTAACATTATTATTCTACCTAAATCATTTCAAAATACTTATCACTTTTGAAACCGAGTTCTAAAACCATTATTATACCTCATGTTTCAAATGCATGGTTATGATACCCATTTTGGTCTATGCCTTTTCCCTTAGAACATCCAAGTCTTTTTCCATTAAATTTGAAACTCAACCTTTCAAAGTGAAAATCCTAAAATAATTGGGTTTACACCAAAGCCTCATCTAATTTGGGCTTAGGTTGTCTACCTTTTGTGTTTGGATTGTTTTACTTGGGTTGATTTCTTATTTGATCTAAAATGCCCTTTTACCTAGACTTGGAAGTTGTTGTTTGTCTTATGAATTATTTGAGAGTCCTTTGAGCTATGTTTTTTCCACATGCCTTGTTTTAAGTTTGTTGTGTTAAGTTTTAAAGTGTCCTAGTTCTATTATTTAAATAGTCTCTTGTGAACCAGGTTATGAGTCTTAGTGAGCCAACTACCGAGTCTTTTCTAATCCAATTACCTTAGCATCAGATAGTTTTCCAAGTTATTTTATCTAGTTTAACCAAGACAATTGTCTTACTTTAGTTTGTTTTCCAATTCTTTTTTGTGTCTTTATTTTTTATTCTAGCCTTATTTTTCATGTTAAATAATTATAACTACCTTTGGGTAAATCATTATTATACTTTTTTCATAGTTAATAATCATTCTACACTGTCTAGATACTTTTGTCATTGATTATAACCCCCTTTGGTAAAATTAGTATCCTATCCATACATGGGTTTTTATATTTTATATTATCTTTGCCACTAATTATAACTACCTTTGGTTAAATTAGTATCATTTTGTTACACCAAATTTTAGCTTGTTTTGTTATATATCTACACTTTTAGTTGTGTTACCCTTTGAGAATATTTTATAGAGCCAAATATTACTTATTTTTAGACCTTGGTTGTGTATGCAATCATAAATACATCAAACCTATAAATCAATTATAGCTTGAAGAAGATAGATCCTACTTACACTTCTGATTGGGGATACATTAAATTATTGGGAACATAACCTATATGTGAACCTAATAGACCCAATTAGGTGATCTCCTATCACAACAATAATACTAGGGAGGGTTCCAAAGCCTCCAATAAAGCAAAATCATGCAATGACCCTAATTAAGTCCTATGTTTTCATATTCACTATACTAATAATAAGTAAAACAAACAAATCTAATTTAGTGCTCACCAAAGTTTGTGGCACAATATGGGGGTTAGTAAACAAATAAAATTAAACATTCATAAGGGAATCCTAATTAAGCTATGTAAAGGTAAGACCCTAATACATGAATAATAAGAGTAATATTATTAAAAATACAATACTTATGCTACTTTTATCTACTAAAGAGAGGAGCAACGTTATAGCTAATTACTTAAAAGATGAACCGATCAAGAGTCAATATCTCCCTTGGCCAAAGGGACTTTAAAATAGGTTTTTGTGGTTTATAAGGATCACTAAGAAATTCCAAAACATCCAAGACTTCTCCACAACACTAGATTCTCCAAGTAGAAAACCTAAGATAAGACTCCTCCAATATAATGGTGAAAGAGCAGATTATAAAGAAGTGTAAATGAATAATAACTCTTGATGTCTCTCTAAGAATGGTGAAATGGATGTGTTTATATAAGCATATCTAACCCTAAACCCTTCCAAAAAATTTAGCTGATAGGGTCAACCCAATTAGCATAATATCATTATTGACAAAAACTCACTAGGTCACGGGCTAGTTTGACCAAGATCTAACCTAGATCCTAAATGAGTTTCACTAATAAGAGTACAAGGTTTACCCAATTTACCTAGTACTATAAACTATGAAAAGGGGTTTCAAGTTAGGTAAAGAGGTATAGAAGATGGTAAAGTATTAAAGGAGTGTGAAAAAGAGTATTAATATCTTATGGTAATGCTTTTAGGAGCTGGTTGAATTTGTAATAAGTGATAATAAGGGATAAAAATACTACAAAGCACCAATGGTATACCCACCCATTTCTTGGTGTACCCCTTAGGGTATGCACTTAGAGATATTAAGAATCGATGGGTTTCTACAAGATATAAAGTATGATTATTTGATAAAAGTGTGAAAATATTATGTGTATACATATTCCCTACTCGAATCTCATCATATGTCACTCAAATACAATAGAGGATGGTTATTAGAGAAAGAACATAGTAACACACAATGTTGAGGCTAAAAAAAGTTACAATATTTTAAAGAAAAAATAATTAAAATTAAATGACTGAAAGGGAAATAATTAAAAATTAAATTTGATGTATACCTTGACTTACCTTTATCATTATATGGTTGTATGTTGTATTTGTTGTATTTATTTTGTAGGGCATAGAGACTACTTTCAACAAACTTAAGAATACATAACTAAAGACAAAAACAATGTAAGAAATCTAAGATAACTCATGATATGTGGATGGTACATACATAAATTTGGAAATATGGGGTGACAAGTGATATGTTAGACCAAATGACCAATTCAAAGTTTAGAGTAAATCAGGTAACCAAAAATCCAAGGTTACTAAAGATTGAATAAATTAGATAAGTAAACCTTAAGTAAGAAAGGCAAACTCACCAAGTCAAACCAAGGATACCTGTCAAAAGGATGGTAATCAAACATCAATGTAAAATTAGTAACAATCCTTACTTAAACAAAAATGGGCAAGAAAAAAATTGTAAAATAACATTTATGAGTGAGTAGTAATAATCCTTACTCAATCATAAATGTAAAAAGGTACATAAAAGGGAAAAAAAAATTATGATTGAGAATTAACAAGCCAACCTCACTTAACAATGGAAAAAGTACATGAAAGTAGAAATAGACTTAGGTGTATTAAAAAAGGGTAGTACAATAGTAACAAATGGTAAAAAGAAATTAAGGCATGTCTATAAATGTAAATCCATCATGTAAAGAAAGTAATCCATAGTGGCTTAAGCATATTATTTTATTTAAAGGATAGATAAAACTAAAACAAAGTAGTGCTAGCATGTTTTTAAGATGATGTAGAAGGTAGTATAGAAGAGGTCAAATAGATTGAGAATCACACATGCCTATCAAGGGGGGAGATGAAATGGGTGGAGGGGAAAATAAAGGAAAAACCAAGTTAGAAGAACTCTTTATCTAAGTAAAGATACTCAAATTAGATTTGTCAAAATAAGAGGAATTTTGACCTTAAGGGCTTTGAATAACTTCTCTTAGTCACATAAGACTTATGTCAAAAAATGTAGTATATAGATCATCCCATGAATTATATATGCATTAAAAGTAAAAAATGACCTACCTTCTCACAATGTGTTCCCCATTCTTCAGGACCCCTTATAGATCCTTTAGTCTATTACAAAGATTGGGTACATGTATGAGAAAGTAGATAGCACCATAGATTTTGTTGAATTCTTATATTCCAATCTACGAGCTTACCATAAGCCAATATACCTTGACTCTATTATGAGGCCAACTATGGATTTTGAGATTTTATTTGAGATAGGAGATGTGCTTATAATCATGTCCTTTGGAATGATTTGGACTTTTGAGATTTATATGCTGATTTTTGTATATCATTAGATTTTGTTTCAAATGATTTGCATTTTAACTTTATTGATGGATAATTTTTATTCCTCCTCTATATATATTTGGAAAACCAAACATGGGTGTTAAAGATGAATTTCATTTAAATACTTAGTAATTGGTTACTAAGAGAGAAACCTTCACAGAGAATGATTTCTAAGAGTCTCATAAAGTTAAGTGAAATAAAAGTTTTATCCTAACTTCAACATTTGTTTTATCTGATGTGGAGTGGAAGGAAAGTAAATCAAGAGGAATGAAACATGAAATAATTTGAATTAATTTAAATCAAAAAAATGTGGAAAAGGTGAAAAAAGGGATATAGTGATATAAAAGTGTTATTTCTTATCATAAGAATGAGGGAAATGGATGAAAACATGTTAACATAGATTATTATGTAAATTTCATCTATAAAAAGAAGCAAAATCTAAAATTGAGATAAAGATCAAGAGATTTGTAACCATTGAAAAACACATTCTAGGGAAGGAATGACAAGATGGTGATTTTATGAGGAGAGCCAGATCTTATATGTGGTCTTATGTTGCAAGTCATAAAGGAAAACCCCATGAGGTGGCGAAATGTATGTGAAAAATAAATGGGATAAGAATAAGATGGTATTTTTGAGGAGGCTAGGTCTTATCCATGGTCTTACATTGTAACTCAAAAAGAGGAACCCAAGGTTTATCAAAAAACATGTAAAAGGTGAGAAAATAAAGTGAATTATAGTACATCATGAGGAAGACTAGGTCCTATATATGGTTTTGTGATGTAACTCATGAGAAAAAGATAAAACTGAAAGACCAAAAGGAAGGACTAAATTTTGTGAAAGGAGAGAATTTTTGTAGAGGGTGAGATCCATGTAAGTATCCTAAAAAAAGTGTTAGATAGAATATATAAATCATGACAAGAAGAAAGGATTAGGAAAAATACTTCTTAAGGAATTACACATTGGTGGGCAATTTTAAAATATGACCTTCATTAGTTTGAAGGTGATATGTACTTGGACCAATAATATCTTTGACTAAATAAGGACCCCACCATTTTTGGCATATTTACCTTTTTTGTCATATGTGTAATCTAATTTAAGGACAAGATCACCAATATTAAATATATGGACTTTAACACATTTTTTATGTTGTTTGGAAATATAGGCCTTGTATTGGTAATTATGTCATAAATCAAAAAGATGGTGTTCATCAAGGTGATCAAGAGAATCAAGGTGAGATTCACATAATTCTTCATCAAGTATGATACATTGAAAAGATATACAGAGAGAGGGAAGCTCAACTTCTAATGGAAGGACTAATTCATAACCATAGACTAGAGAGAATGGTGTTCCCCCAATGGAAATATGTATGCTAGTGCGATAGGCCCAATGATCATGATAGAGATGAAGGTGCTAATCTGTGTGGGTTTCATGAATTGTCTTTTGGATAATTTTATTATTATTTTTTTTGTGGCCTCATCTTGGCCATTACATTGTGGATGATAGGGTGTGGATAATTTGTAATTGATTTTAAATTTAGCATAGAGTTGTTTGACATTTTTTTTAAAATTACCACCATTATTTGAAATGATAGTATGAGAGACATCAAAGTGGTAGATAATTTGATTAAGAATGAATTTGTGTATGGTCATACCAGTGACATTAATAAGGGGCATAAACTTGACCCATTTAGTAAAATATTCTGTGGCTATGATTATAAAGACATGCTTGTCTTGAGATCAAGATAATTTGCCTATGAGATATAATCCCCACATGGATAATGGCCAGGGAGATTCAATAGTTTGAATCCTAGATATAGGTGAATGAATTAAATCATCATGAATTTGGCAAGGAGTAAACTTTTTATCAAATTTAATAGCTTCCTTTTTAGAGTGGGCCAAAAGTATCCCATACATAATTATTTATAATTTGTATCATGTCAACTATAGTGGACACCAAAAATGCCCCAATATGATTATTTAAGAAGAGGAGGGACCTAATATTTCATAATAGAATGGAGCAAGGTACATATAACTTTACAATGATAAAGTATATTATATTGAAATATATACTTAAAATCTCATTTGTGAATTCAAGTCTTTTCATGAGAATCTAAGTTGGGAGGATAAGTTTGATATTCTAAAAATTGAATAATGTCTTTGTACCATAAGGTTTGTCAAATGGTGATAGCCTCAATATGGTAGATAAGTGAATCATGTGGTTAAATAAAGGGTGGATATTTTATTATTTGGATAAGAAAAGTGGGATTAGTGAGAACTTGATGTGAATAAAAAAGATATGTTAAAGAAGCAAAGGAATCACCAATAGAATTTTGATCTCAAGGGATAGGCTCAATAGTGAAATAAATGAAATCTTAGAGTGGTTGTAATTTGATGATAAGTAATGAGATTATAACTTTTATATTGGTAATCACCATTTAATTGGTGGAAAATGAGATTAAAATCACCTAAAGCATACATTTATTAGATATCAAAATCAAGAAAAAATATTATGCCTAATATTAAAGATTCATACTCTACCATATTATTAGTAATGTCAAATATTAAGTGAAAATCTAAAGGAATGATTTTACCAAGAGGACTAGTAATAATGCAACATTCCTCAGCTTCTTGAAGTCATTTATCACCATCAAAGTGAAGGGTCCAAGTATCCTCATGCAAGTCAACATTAATTTTAGGAAGTTATTTGATAACTTATTTTGGTTTAGTATTATCAAGGAGGATAGAAGATTCATCGAGATTACTTACTTCAACATCAATAGTGAAGTTATGAAAGTAATACTTAAGATTAAGGTAAAAATAGGTTTTGAAGGGGCCCCAAAACCCTACATTCGAAGATAGAAAAAACCTTAAGCATTCCAGAAAACACAAAAGCCAAGAAACTGCTTAAGTAAAACCAGTTTAACCAGTAAACTAAAAATAGCTAACAAAGTGCTGAACAAACAATAAAAATTATTTATTACAAGACTGAAGCTTCATATCTAGAGGGGGGACCAAGGGCTTAGACTTCTTCCTCTTTACAGTGGTCCAACCATCCTCTACCTTAGTTGCCTCAGCATCCCAATCCTCAGAAGGCCTAGATCCATGAAGTCTAGGTGGTGTCGAAGCCTCAGCAAAAACCTTAAGAGAACAAGCCAGCTTCTGGCTCCTAGGAGAAGCCTTCAAAATAGGTGGAGGAACCTCCACCTCCTTTGAAATTGGTTCAGGGAGATCACAAAATCCTATCTCTACAGTACCTACAACAGGATCTGTCTCTAGCAGAGTCTCCTTATCCGTCGATTCAGAATGGCTACTCTCATACTCTGAATCAGTCGATTCAGCACCAGGTTGTTTAGCATAATAGTGTTCATGTCCTGCTTTAGACCACCAAGAATTTGAACTTCTGGGTATGGATTTCCCCATAGTACACCGCCCTACAACGTGCCCTGTCTGGTGACACTTTCTACATCGAAAGGGTAAACCTTCAAAATCTAACCTTTGCATCCAAGAACCCCTAGGGGAGTCCAGACAAATCACCTCAGGAAGGCCCTTTAAAACATCCACCTCAACCATGAGGTGAGCATAGGTCAAGCGGTACATCCTCTAAGTTTCATCATCCTCAAATAAAAACTCCCCTATAGCATTTCCAATGGTTTTAAACACCGCTTCTTGCCATAAATGTATTGGTAAATTTGGGAGCCGAACCCAGACTGGGATCTTATTGAAGGTTTCATGAGAGGATTGAAGTCCTTATGCCACCGTTTAGCCATAAGGGGGAATTTACCCTGCAATAAGAGGTTGCTATTGGACAGAATGGTCTGCCGATCATTAGAAATTTGGAATAATGCAATGAAAAAACCTTTAACACAAGGGAATATTTCAACATTTCCATCAATCTGTGGCAGCCAAGTATTGGATATCCATCCATGTAGGTCTACAAGGGAAGGCCAATAGCCTCAAAATCTACAAATAGCCCCAAAATTTGAAAACTGATCTACCCGATCAAAAATTGCTTCTATAGTATCAGGATCCAGATTGACCCTAACAAGATTTAAAACACTTACAAGAGAAACGCACAATCTCCCAACAGAGGCTTGATCTTTCACATCATGTATTTTGGCTTCATAAGCAGCCACATCTGCATAAGTCCTTTCCTTTGATCCCAGGATAGAACCAAAAATAGGGGCTTTTGCAATTTTCATTTCTGGAGATAAACCTTTTCCCGCAGAAGAGTGGGCGCTCAAGATGCTTACCCTATTCCCAAGTGGAGTCCCTTTTCGATGCATGATCCGCAGCCACACCATCCACTGGATCAATGGCATCCTGGTTCGGATTTTGGGTACGTGCACCAGGAAGCCCGTGCGCATCATTCAATGTTACAGATTTCAAATTCTCCATGCGCGCTTAAAAAAACTATATATCTTTGTTAATACCTTTGACATAGAGAATATTTTCATCAGGAAGACTATCTTGAAGGTGCTTGTTAGTTGTAATAGGAGATACAACAAGTTAATATGCTATGATTTGTCCTTTGACAAATTTTTGAGTAATAATTTGAAGATCAAATTCCATGAAAAGGACCATTCACTTACCAATTCTATCTCTAAGAAGAAAGGATTTGGAGAAGAAGTGATGAAGGGGATCAAAATGAATGATGAAATAAGTGGTCTAATAAAGCATATAATGTCAAAACTTTTCAACTACAAAATACATGGTGAGGCAATCATGCTCAATTTTTTTTAACATTTATCATAATAGATTAGGCTTTGATTGCTATAGTAGATGGCATATTCTCTTCTAGTATTATCTTATTAAGAAATCATTTCCCCAACTAATATAGGTGTGAAATAAGTATATAATATCAAGGGTTTCTTATTTTAATGAGGATGAAGTGTAGGTGGGTAAAGTAATGATTATTTCATATTATAAAATATTTTTTGACAAGTATCCATCCATTCTAAATAATTACCTTTCTTAAGAAGATTATTGGCATAGTGGATATGGTAATCCATTTTGGGGATGAATCATCTAATTGCCCCAAGTTTATTGAGATAAGTGTGTATGTCTAAAATGGAATGAGGGATGGGCATGTTGATGATAAAACTAATCTTGGTAGGGTCAACATTAATGCCACAAAGTGAGACTAAGAATCCTAACAGTTTTCTATATGTGATACCAAAGACACATTTTTAAGGATTTAGTCTAACTTTGTATTTGAGGAAATGGTCAAATATGATGGAAATATAAAAATATGAGTCTTACAACTTTTATATTTAGTAATGAGGTCATCCACATAGGCATCTAATGTAATCTTGAGAGTAGGAAGAGTATATAGATCAGATAACATTGGTGTATCATTAGTTTTTTTTACAAGGGAAGAATAAGATGTAGTGATGGGATCTATAAGTGGTAGATAATATGCAATAATTTATAGAGGTTCAAAAGGTATGACTTGTTCTACCACCCAAATAGTATCAAGAAGTGGATAATTAATAGGAGGCACATAACCTTTGGTATCTAATTCATGATCCATGGAAATGGCACGAACATCCTAATTAAAAAAATGTATTTGAGATAAAGTTTTTGAGTAATGTTGAAAATCCAAGTCTTGAGATTGAGCTTGGGCCATTATGTAGTTGTCATCATAGGTTAGAGAAATGATACATTATTGAGATTTAGGGGGAGCTTTAGAAGGTAAAATTCCAATGTTACTAAATTTTCATAGACACATGATTAAAGGGTCTTGAAATAATTTGGCCACTCCATAATCATTGCATGTGAAGGCATCTTATGGTAAAAAAAGATCTTTGTAATTGCATGGAGGGGAAAATTAATGATGTCATAAATGAGAGGAATATTACAGTCATGAGGTAATAAATAAGGAGGAAGCCACTATGATATGTAGGGAGGTAGCTTGGTAATTTTACAAGTATGTTTCAAGTCATTAGGTTCATCATCATTTGAATCATATAGAGTGACTTGTAAGTCTAGATTGATGTTGATGAACTCAAGTAAGGGAGCACTATTGATGGTAGGAATGGTAGGGATGTGATATTGAGATTTTGGATTAATAATTTGAATACTCTAAGGGTTGGGATCATCCTCATGATTATATTTTTTTCCATTACGTAATAATTTTATGCATTGGCTACCAGAAGAGGTGATAGACCTCATTCTATGAGTCCATGGATGACCAAGGAGTATGTTATAAGATAAGGGTAAATAAAGGACCATAAGTTTATTTCAAAGGGTCTTAGGTATAATGGTTAGGGGAATTCAAATACAACCAAGTGTCTTTTGATTAGTTTTATCAAATATATGATAGGTAAGGTAGGTGTGTTTAGGATGATATTTATTATAATCAAGTTGTTGGATAATCCACAAATATGTAGTATTAATGGCTATTTTAATAAATAATGGTGGATCATCAGCATAAAAAGTATTTCATCATTAATCATGTCTTCTTTAATAAATTCAATAGATGGTTTTGAAGGATATAAGGTTTCAATGGTATGCACGTTGGTAGATTGAGGCTCAATAAAAGGTGGTTATTCATCCATAGGATATGGATATTCAATTTCTTATAATTTTTTCATAAGGAACTTATGATGATAGGTGAAGTATGAACTAAATACATAAGTTTAATCTTTCAAGGCATGGTGTTAAGTTCTTCAAGAAACTTCCAATGGGATTTAGAAGAAGAACCAATGTGATTTTTAGAAGGTAAGATAGATTTTAAAGGAATTAAAGTTTTTGGGGGTTCAAAAGGAGGTAGTGTTCCTCATGGGCTTCCAAGTATAGAGCATTTTTTGTAGTATCTTTAAGAAGTTGTTCTTCTAAATATGGTTACTTAGGTTGTGTGATAAGATCTTTGTGATCTAGTTTGTAATGATAGTTGACCTTAATAGTGTTAACATATTGGGAATTATTGTAATATTGGTCATCCTTGGCATTAATATCACAAACATCCTTGGTATTTTATTGATTATTAGTTGTAGAAAAAGTTTTTTGGTTGTTATAAGGATAATCTTTAGAGGCTTATGATTTTTGAGAAGTAGTGTTGTACTCTTGATGACTAAGATTTATCATGGATTCATTATTAAAAGAATAACCAAGCATGTAAGAGATAGAAAATTTAGTAATCCCTCTACAAGACTCATGGGAATTACCAATGTCATCATGGAATCAACAAAACTAATTAGGGTCATACCACCTAAGAGGATTATTTAGATAATTAAAAGGTTTAGAGGGTGGTAAGAATTGTTTCATTTGCTTCATAATTAGTGGTTTATGAGAAGATGAGGGAATGTTAAATTTGGTAACTCCTAGTTTTGTTTGAGGAATATTTCTAGTGATGGAATTAGTATAAGTTTTAAAATATCCTTTAAGGAATTTAGGATTAGGTTCTAATTTCTTCATAAGAAAGTCTTGACGTTTAGCTTCATCAACAGCTTCATTAAGTGTTTGCAGAGCAAAATTTTGAACCTTATATAGAAGAGAATGAGTTAAATAAATGATGAAGAGTTTAAACAAATTATCATCAGTCATGTTATGGTCAGATTTGTGGGCCAAATATTTGCATCTTTTGATAAAATCATGAGCTAATTTGGTGGGAGATTTCTTGATGAAATGACTAAGGAAATTTTCAGGAAGATCATTATGTTGAAACTCTTTAACTAAAGGATTGAATAAATCCTCAAGTTTCCAAATGAAATGTTATGTAAATTGGTTGTACCATTCCAACACATTGTTAATGAAGGTTTTGACTAGAATTTTAGCTTTGGTAAAGGTATTAATTCAGATCCATTCTTTGTAAAGATTTCCAAAGGCTTTGAGAAATGATATAAGGTATTTAGTCATATCATACTTGATAGTGGGAGATATGATACAAATATCAATTACCATAATTAAGGCATCTAAAAAATAATTTTGGATAGTTTGAATCCTTTTTTATTCATAATAGGCTGAGTAATAACATTTCCTAAGTCATTTCTAAGAGGTGGAGGAATAAATTTTGGATTGGCTTGAGGATTGATATTCGGAGGTCGATTAGCCATATTGATCAAATGACATTTTAATTGTATCATTTGATAGGTTTTATAATTTTTCATTATGTTCATTTATTTCATTACTTGTGTAAAAAGTTGAGTCATATAAATTATCAAGTTGGTGTTTGTAGGAAAACTCCTCAAATTGGTATTAGGAGGGTTATTAGAAGATGGATTATTAGTGGGATTATTAGATAGAATTATGTCAAGTGATCCCAAATTATGTTGAATAATTTGAAGATGATAATTTTATTAATAGGTATAAAAGTGATCAAATCAACCTACTTCATCTTGAGCTGTGATTTGAACTATGTTACAAGTCATAGATGAAGGAGGAGAAGAGGTGCTTTAAGAGTGAGGGTTCTCTTGGGAGGAATGGAGAGTGAGAAATTAACATCCCATATAGTATATAAATGGATTTAGGTTGTCCAAGAAACTTATGATAAGGGAATTCATGATGACTTGAGAAAAACAAACAAAATGCAAAATAAGAAAAAATAGATAATGGATTTGGATAGAAAGGACAAAAAATAAGAGTATAGAGTCAACTAGGTTGACCTATTATTTTAAAATAGATAAAATAGAGTCTAATAAGAGTATAGAGTCGATTGGGTTGATGTAGTATTTATATATAACTAGTAAAAGAGATACATAGTTGATTGGGTTGACCTAGTACTACAAGTAGGAAGAAAAATAGTCTGTAAGACACAATGTTGATTAGAATGATAGTGTAATAAAAATAGGGAAAGATTTGGAATGTAATTTAAAATCAATAAGTGGAAGTAAACACATAATTAGTTGGGTCAATGAGAATGAGAATTGAAATACATAGCATAAAACCTTGCATCAATGATGCCAAATGCAAGTTTTTTTAATACATCATACAATGAGCAAAGAGTAAGAAATCAACTAAAAAATAAGTGATAAGTTGTCATCCTAATATTTTTTAGATTTATAATGTTATTTTAAGTGTGATAGGGAAGCTGGCTGAAAATATGGAACTAAAAAGAAATGTATGGATGGTTTTAAGACATTCACGCTAAAAGGGATCTATGTTGGCAATGGTACTAACTTTGTATTAGGACCTACCCCCTCACTTCATAATCTGATAGTCATAAGGGTGTTAGATGCTTTGTCAATATTTACCATTAACCACATTTTTATACTTGGCCATAAAACCAAGTTAGCTTTCACCTTGGTGATGAAATACAAGTAGGTAGGCCTTAGGTAGACAAATGTTTAAATGAAATTTGAAATTACATGATTCGGTAGTGTGTACAAGAAAGAGAAAAATAATTAAATTAAATGGTATATTGAAAAACCACCTAATTAGACTATGTGATCTATTCTAAGCATGAAAACAACTAAAAGTTGAAGTGTGAAGTAATTACAAGCATATAACTATTAATTCCCAATTTAAAACATAGTACAAAGTAATTTTAGATGATAATGTATGAAAACATTATTGAATATATTTGACAGTGTTAGTACTATATTACAAAAGCAAGGGTCCTTAAAAACTATGTTGATAAGGTTGACCAGGTAGACCTAGTTTGCTATTTGATTGTAGTTTTAAAGACTATAAATTGTGGAAAATAGAACTATAAGGAAGAGATAAAATGAAAGATAAAGAGAGAAAATAACCTTGGTGGGTTATAATATGATGAGGAATTTGAGATTCTTACTAAAGTGCCTTAAATGTTAATTTCAAATTCTACCAACTATGTTGACTGGGTTGACCTAGTTTTGTAATTCCCTATTTACTAAAGCCTATTAATATGACTATACCTACCAAGTCAACATAGTATGTTTTTTGGAATATATCTAGAATACTATACTAGCCTAGTTTACCAAGTATGTTTTATGGAAGTGAATAAGAGTATCGTGTCAACCTATTCAACCTAGTAACCAGTATTGATTAATATTTGCATTAAAAAATAGATTTGTTTTTTTATGTGACTATGTGTTAAACCTGCACACATAAGTTAGAAACTATATTGGCCCTATTGACCTATTCTTTTCCATATATATAAATAATAAATAAAATAATATAAAAATGAAAAATATGAAATAAAACCTATAAGGGTTAGATTCACATTAGTTTCACCAGAATGTATGCAATCACAAATACACCATATCTATAAATCAATCTTAGCTTATAGAATATATATCATACTTACACTTCCTATTGGGGATACATTATATAATCATTAACATGAACAATATGTGGATTTTATAGACCCAATTAGGGGATATTTTATAACAACAATAATACTAGGGAGGGTTCTAAAGCCTTTAGTCAAGCAAAATCATGCAATAACCCTAATTAAGTCCTATGTTTTCATATTCATTACACTAATAACAAGTAAAGTGAATAAATTTAATCTAGTTCCCACCAAAGTTCATGGCATAATATGGGGGTTAGTAATCATAAAAAATTAAACATGCATAAGATAATCCTAATTAAGCTATGTATAGGAAGATTGTAATACATGGAGAAGAAGAGTGATATTATTGAAAATCCAATCCTTATAATACTTATATCTACTAAAGAAAGGAGAAAAGTTAGAGATACTTACCTAAAAGATGAACCCATAAAGACTCAATACCTCACTTCACTAAAGGATATTAATATGTTTTTGTGGTTTATAAGGATCACTAAGAAAGGTGAAAACATCCAATAATTCTCCACAAGACTAGATTCTCCAAGTACAAACCCTAAGCTAAAACTCCTCAAGTATAATGGTGGAAGAGCATATTGTAAAGAAGCATAAATTAATAATAACTCTTGATGTATATATAATAATGGTGAAATGGATGTGTTTATATAGGTAGATATAACCATAAACCCTTATGAAAGTTTTGGCCAATAGGGTTGACCCAGTTGACCTAGTATCATTATTGACAAGAACTCACTAGGTCACAGGCTAGCTCAGCCAAGCGCTGACCTAGACCCTAAATGAGTTTCACTAATAAGAGTAAAAGGTTGACCCAATCGATCTAGTACTGTAACCTATTGAAAGGGGTTTTAGGTTAGGAAAAGAGGTATGAAATATGGTAAAAAATAGGAGTGTGTAAAAGAGGAGTAATAGCTTATGGTAATTTTTTTAGGATCTAGTTGGATTGGTAATAAGTGGAAATAAGGAACAACAATCCTATAAAGCACTAATGTTTTGCCCACCCCTTTCCTAATACACCCCTTAGAGCATGAACTTAGAGATATTAAAAATCAATAGTTTATTGCAAGATAGAAATCATTAGTATTTGATAAAACTATGAAAATATTATGTATATACAAGTTTTTCACTACCTTTATACCTTTGTTTTTTATAATACCTATCCATAGATCCAAAAATTCCTTGTTATACATAATAGGACTATGTATAATCCAAATTATGGTAAATTTATGACTTGTGACCCTTTTATTCAAGAGTAATATGATGATGATGTAGCTTATGAGATGGATCCATATCCATCTTATAATATTCCCTATGTTTATCAAATTTTAGACCTATTAATAAAATATTTAGTGATTTCACTTTCTTATCTAGGCCAAGATTAAGAGTACATGGCACAATAACTTACTTAAGTGATACCTAGTTTTGAATAAAGCCAAAAATAAAATCCCTACTATGTTATTATAACAACACAAATAAGCTATGATATGTAATTATTTTATCATCATTTTTTAAAGAACAAAGAAAAAATTATCATTAGATCTATCAAAGTAGGAGATAAATTTGTACTAGACTTCCCACATGAAATTTTGTGTAGTTTGATTATAAATCCTAATAATTCACCTTAAAACCAAAAGTTTGAATAGGCATAAACTAGTTATAGTCAATATTTAGTCTAAATGTCATAGTAGAATTAAAGTAATTTTGCAAAAGGGAAAGCCCCTGTAGATGATCAAATATAATAGGTACAACAAATGTATCAAAACTACCTCAATCTATCTCATAATCTTATTACAATGGTTTTGTCTAACATGCTAGTTATTGAGCTAGCTCCATCAATAGGAAAACAAATAGATAATTTGGGCTATGTAAACCAAAACATAGATATATTTAAAAAAATTATGATGGTTGGTGATATGTTTAATGTCCTTATTTTGACATAAGAGACTACCACTCAAATGTAAGAACTCACTCAAAATGTTGTGGATAGAACATAAGTACATTCTAATTTAAACCAAAGTGGGTCTAATTTATCACTAAGCATTATATATCAGAATACTCTAACCAATGTTATGATTGGATTAGAACTATAGGGAATGGGTACACCTTTTTTTTTAAATCAACGAGCAACATCCACTCCTTAGCTAGTTACATCTTCGAGTGTGCAATAATGGAAATTAACCAACAACAAACCAATGTACCACCACAATAAGTGAAAAACACTACACCACCTTAATAGGGTTAATGAATGTTCTTCCATAATAAGCATAAACCAATATACCTCAATAATCACAAACATTGCCTAACCCACAATGTGTTTCTATTGGTTAGAAAGGTCTAGTTGGTCAACAACAACAAAAACAAAACTAAGAATAATTACCTAACTAATAACAAGTGTCTATTCAATAATAGGTAATCAACTAATAAAAAGGCTCCTATGTATAGTAGGTACTAAGAGCTAGGCAATAATTACCTTTCACCCAATGGGTATCACAAGTGGAACAAGGATCTAACTTTCCACACCTCCAACAATAACATTCTAGTCAACAATCTGTTCCTTATATACAATAGTGTTTGATGAGTAGGCAACAATTTCCCTACCAAACCCATCAATACCGACACATCTCATAGATCCAAATTACATTAGCATATACATAATTCATTATCTAAGTCTATGTATCCAATTCTATCTATAATGTGTTTCAATAGTAGCATATTCTATATCAATAATAAATTCACTTTGCATGGATACATATACCTAGTCATCCAACAAATTTAGACCAATATTACATAATATGCCTACCCCAGTTAAGGTAATCCACATTTGAATACACAACCTCAATAGTTATAGGCCTATCCATTTGACTTCCTTGCCCAATAGTTGTAATAAATTAAGGATATGATTCAATCTATATGTATTTAGAATAAAATAAAAAAATTCAAATTGGATGAAATATGCTTTTATCCTTTCAACATGGAGTATCTAGAAATACAATTTTTGTTGTGTTATGAGACACCCAAATTTGATAAATACAAGGTAAAATGAGACCCTAAAGATCATCTAAAATAATTTTTTATTGCATGCCAAGCAATGACATATATTTACATATACTTGCTTCTACTCTTTTCAAGGAGTCTAGCAGGACAAGCCTTAAAATGGATTTTAAAATTTTCAAAGAAGCATGTACCTAAATTTTAGGACATATCTAAGAAGTTTGTATAACATTTTTCATATAATATCAAGCATGAGATTACAATTGTGGATTTGGGCCAAGCTAAATATAAGACTAATGAAAGCTTTATTACATACTTTCAATGTTGGAGAGCACTAGAAAATCAACTTACTCATAATTTGTTAGATAAATAGTTTTCCATGATAGATACTAGGATATTATACAATGATATAACTTACCATCTCAAGATATAATATGTTCATACATTTGAAGAGCTTATAGACAAAATATTATATATTGAGAAAGCCCTTGTCAACAAAGGGATAATCAAATTATCTTCTTCCAACCAAAGTTAGAATAAACATATGGTCTAAAACCATAATTAGAACCCAATTCAACTACGAACTTCAATGCCACATCAGGTCAACAACAATAAGTGACCAAAACCCTACAATCATAACAAAAATGTAGTTATCAATGGGGTCACTCAATCATGCCATGTTAAAATGGTACAAACACCAGTTATCCATTTACCTCCACCCATTTAGAAACCACCACATCCATTCATTCAACCAAGGCCTCTACAAAACCAACATCCACATAATCAAAACCAATTACAAGACCCTCCTCCAAGGAGAGACCACCCATTACCATAAAATCTATTGACCTTGGTGAGCTTATTGAATATATGTTTCAAATATTGGTTCATACAAATATGATCAATTGTAAAGTATATAACTTATTCCCTAAAGTGTTTCCTTTTCTTGATTGGTACAAAGCACATGAATTTTTTGAGTATCACCATGCTAAAGTACATTCTGTACTAGTGTATCTAACTTAGGCATTTGATTAAGAATATGACGGAAAATGGAAAGATAGAATGAGACACCCATGCACCTATAACAAATTATAACTTGTGTATCTACTAAAATACATTTCACTAAAATAAAAATAATAACTAGTAGCAGTACAAACAATAGTAACAATAAAAATAGATAAGTCTATAAAATCAATAACAACTGTGATCATAGGAATCCAAGAAGGGAGATTAGTAGAGTGTTAGTTTAAGCAATAAAAATCAAAGAAAACACACTAAAACTAACACTTACAATCCTAAATATTAGGGGTGATCTTAATGAACTAAATAAAAATGAAATCACAACTAAAATGCAAAATACATCTAATATATTACCTTTCTTGAAAGTTCCAAATGCTTTATTGAGTGGTTTTCTCAGTTTGTACTCAAAGAGTCTTTAGCAATGGAATTTGTGTGGCTCAATCTCTCCTTAACACTATTATGGCTTGTGTTGGCTTCATGTGTATTGGATTAATATTTTGGCATTATAACATTATTGATATGAATCTCATGCAACAAAACTTGCATTATAACTCTACAATTTCCAATCTTAGAATTTAATTAGCAATGGCTTATATTTATAGAAAATGGATCTAACCCTAATACAAGATGAGTCAAGGTGGATTTATTTCTTGGATTGGGTTCAAAGCTAACCTAAGTGAGTCAATACTAACCCTTGTAGATTTAATAGTTATCAATTAATCATGATTTGTAATGAATATGCATGGGTATCCAGAATGAGATATTTTAGGATATTTACAAATAGCTTGACATCTCACAAAGGTCATGATGAAAGGATAGGATATTTTCATTTATATTTATTCATTAATTAAACTAGGAATTTAATTGGGTTTAGATTGTTAATTAATTTTGAATATCCATTATCATTTCTAAGATTTTATTTAAGTGTGCAAGTGCCCCACTTAATAGGTCCATAGGCTAAATTGATTGTTATGATGCTGCAAGATGATTAGGGATGAATCTATGAGAGGTTATTATTACATATGATAAGATAATCCGATTAAGGATTGCTTAACATGATTCTAAGATTTGATGAATAATTCACAAGAAAATTTGGTAAGTTTAATGATTCCTAGCTTAATTTACAATGGTTAGTAGGAATTGGTTTGAATTTTAGTCAAAATCTAGTTGTGGCCAATTTTAGGTGTATATAGTTTAACCTTGTTTGGGAATATGTTACAAGCTATAGGCATAATAACATATTATCAAAAAATGAAAAGGTCCTATATGGCTATGACTTCAATGATAATGGATGAACTATAGGTGCCCCCTCGAGGGAGTGGTTGACAATCAGTCCTTCAAAAGGAGGAAAGGATTGGACCAAAAATATGAAATGGGTGAAAGAAACTATTTTTCCCATAGGTGATTATAATTGGTGGCATATGGAGCTACCCTAAATGGGTATAAAAATAGGATTATTTACCTATAAGTAGTAATAATCATTAGCATAGGTGGGAAAAAAGGTAATTATTTGCCAAAAGGTGGTTATAATAATTGAAAAAGGCTTAGGGTAAAAATAAAATGATTTGAAAAAAGGTGGTTATAATAATGAAAAGGGAAAAAATGATTTTCCCATAGGTGGTTATAATCATTGGTATGATAGAAACATGCCCTAGTTGGGTGGATAAAGATAATGATTTAAGCAAAGGTGGTTATAATCATTATCACAATGAAAATGTGCCCAAGTTAGGTAGAATAAATATAATGATTTACCCAAAGGTGATTATAATCATGAACCTTCAAATGGATGGAAACGTAATGATTTTCTCAAAGGTAGTTAGAATCATTAGTAATTCAAGTGGGATGGTATATAATGATTTGCTTAGAGGCAGTTATAATCATTTAACCCTGATAGTGGTAAACATGATATGGAAAATGATGGAAAATTGGTATAGAGGAGAAAGATGATTTTAGGCAACCTATGAGTAGGGATATGTGTGTCTAAACTAGAAAGGAGGAAAATTATTTCATCATTTAATTACTTTTTAAAAGATATTATTTGGATTAGAGCAAGATTTTTATTATGCTAAGGAGATATATCATTGCCTCATTGTGGTGTAGACTCCCCAAGTTGATTTTTGTTGTACCATGTAATAATAGGTATCATGATATAACACCATGATAACTTTGTTAAAATATGCACATAGACTGACACATGATCTAATACTCAATATAAAGTATGCACCAATGATAAAATCTATGATGATAATGGTGATGCATTAATATGGATGGATTAAAGAATAATGTGCAAGGAATCAACCAATGAATGTACATATAATGAATCAAGGCACAATAAGAAATCAAACAAATAGGAAAAAAATAAACAAACAACTAACAAAAGAACCCAAATAACACAAAACACAAACAATGGTTAATCACAATGTTAGTATAAACAACATGACACAAATGAATATTTCCTTAAATTATAAGGGACAACCAAACAAGAAAATAAGATGGAGGAATAGAAGAAAAGGAATGCGGTGGATGATTTGTCTCTAGATTCCCTAAGCAAGTGGATTCTACTTACATAATTCAATACACATAATATCCAATAAAAACTTCAAGTCAAATGTAGTTCTCCCAAGAAATGGAATAGAATAAAATGATGAGAAGAAGAAAACCTGAGTGATTATGTATTATAAAAATATGGGAATGGTCTTACAAAATGGTGAGAGAGTGATATATTGGTCCATTAAGCATGGGGAAACTAAATGACAAGTGGTTTCTTGTGATATATCTAGGGATCCCATAATCCTTAAGGAAAATAAGTGGTCAATGTTTAGGATTTTCTAAATCTATTTACAAATGTTTTTAGAATTTTTGGAACATCTCAACTCAAATGAGAATGATGAGACACTAAATGGTCTAGGCTTGCAAAATGATGAGAGAATTTGAAATAAATATTTCTCTTACAAAATTGAGATATCATGGCTTAGGTTTCTCACAAAATGGTGAGAATGTTCAAACATAATTTGCTCATAAAATGGTAAGATCATAGCTTAGGTTGCTCATAAAATCATGAGAGTGTTAGAGCATAAAATTTCTCACAAAATGGTAAGATCATGGCTTAGTTTTCTCTTAAAATAGTGAGAGTGTGGCTTAGGTTTATTACAAAATTGTGAGAGCATTCAAACTTAGAATTTCTCACAAAAATCAAAGAGTAGGGCAAAAGGGTGACTGAGCTGACCTTAATGTGAATCAAGTGTTGCCTACATAGTCCCAAGATGGGACCTCAATTCAAAATATTTTAGCCTTATAGAAAAAGAATTTGACTAAGAAAAAAATAATTCAAATAAAACATGTAAAGATGGCAAATGCCATAGTGAAACATAGGCATGATAAGGTGGTACTTCAAGGCATGATAAACAATGTTGATCCTAATTTGCCCATAGGTGGTTATAATTAGGAAATAATGGCATAGGTCAATTATATTAATTATTACATAGGTGGTTATAATTAGTAGCATGATGGTGAGACACTAATTCAACCAAAGGTGATTATAACCAGGCCCATGTGGTAGAGAAATAAACAAGAAATGAAGGATGAAACTACCAAACCATTATCATAATGCTTCAAAATATGGCCTCCATCTAGAATATTGAAACAACTAATTAAACTTAATATGAATCTTCATGTTAAATGCATCCTTGGAACCAATGGAATGGAAACAAGGTCAAAGGACAAGTTAGGGAGGTTAAAAATAACTTGGTCAATTAGGAAAGGCATGGGAGAATGGTATAGTATAATGAAGAATGGTAATATTATGGTATAATGGAAATAGGCCTTATAGACAATACACCATGTCTCTCAAGTGAAGTAAAGCTTGAGGTGTATAATGTTCATTGACTCATCAAGATTATCCCCATCTGGTGTAATGAGCCTATATACTCCAGTGCCATAGTTTTTAATAATGATGAAATGACCTATCCAGTTAGGTTTGAACTTGCCTTTGTGTTTCTTATTAGTCATGGTATTCTATTAGTTTTCCTTAATAACAATACCACTAAGAACAAATTATTTATCTTTGATGCTATGATTATAGTGTCCATAGAGTCAGTTCTAGTATTCTTGTAGGTTGTTAACTAAGACCATGCATTTCTCATAAAGTAACTCTAGTTCTTGTAGGTGATCTACTCGATATTCTTCATCATCTAGGACATGATTCAAAGAGATGTGTAAAAAAGGTAACTCAACCTCAATGGAAAGAATGGGTTTAGTGTCATAAACAAGTGAGCACAAAGTGGTGCTTATTAGAGTGTAGTGGTTAGTATGGTATGCTCAGAGTGAACAAAATATTTGAAGGTACCAATCATGGCCAACATCATTGGTAATCTTTTCAATAATTTTCACAATGGTTTCATTAGATGTTTCGACTTGGATGTTACCTTATGGGTAATATGCCATTGAAAAATATTGAGTAATTTTGTACTTGGTACATAGTGATTTAACATCCTTACTTTTGAATGATTCACCATTATCATATATAATGTCATAGGGGATACCATAATAATAAATGAGATGGTTAAATATGAATTTGGAAATTTACTTTCCATTCATGTAAGGGGTATAACTTCAACCCATTTAGTGAAATTTTTGGTGGTAATAAGGATATGTTTATGGCTGTCAAATGAGGTGGGATTTACCTTCTCAATGAGATCAAGGCCCCATATATAAAATGGCCATGGTGTAAGCATTGGTTTCATAGTCTTGGTTAGGTAATGAATCAGATTAGCATGCCTTTGACATTTATAACACTTTTTTACATACATATCTACATCTACATCCATTATTGGCCAATAGTACCCAGTACACAAGATATTTTTGGATGGATGACCCCACTTATGTGGGATCCACATAATACTTTGTTAATATCCTATAATGCTAATGTATATCATGCTAAAGTTAAATAATTAAGTTGAGTTTCATCAAAACTATGGTGGTAAATAGTTGGTCCAAGTAAGGTATATCTTGTAGCATGATGGATAAAAGCTTTGAATTATTTTTGAGATAGTTCTAGTGGAATTATTTGGTCATGAAAATATTCATAAAGGTGTGAATACCATATAGAGTTGGGACCAAAAATATCACAAATCATTATGATGGTTGAAGGTTCATAAACTAGAACTAACATATTTTCAATGAGGAATTGGTATTCTTTTGCCATGTCTATATGTCAAATCAAAGATCCAACAACTTCCATGGCATATGATATTCTTTTATTTCCCCTTGGTATATGTTCAAACTATACAATAATAATATATTTCTTGAGAGTGTGGTTTATGGCCTTATACGATACAATATTGTCATCCTTGGTTTGAAAATGGTCTGTTACATGATTAATGATTAACTAAAAATCACCATAAACCTTTAGATGTTGTATGTTCCATTATACTACCTATCAAATCCATAGAATGAGTCTTTCATATTAAACTATGTTGTTGGTACAAGGAAAGCTAATCCTAAATGACTTAGGGATTAGATCCCTCTATGGAGTAATAAATAAAAGGCCTTCCCTTAGTCTATGTGATATGAATTATCCATTAAAATATAGCTTCTAATGATACTCCATAAGAGGTGTTTCAATCATGGTGATAATGGATTCATCCAAGAATTGGAATGTTAGAATCTTGGTATCTACAAGGGGTGCTTTAGCAAGATGATCTGTAATAAATTTCCCCTTGATGGCTTTCTAGTTGTCATATTCTATCTCAAACTCACTAAGGAGCATGACCCATTTGGCCATACAACTTTGTAAATCTATTTTGAGTCGTAGATACTTGAGTGGATCTACTTTGGAAATGAACATGGTCTTGTTGTTCAACATGTAATGTTGTAGTTTTTGAATCGTAAAGACCATAGGTAAATAAGGTCTTTTAATGGGAATATAATGATTATCATATGTGACCAATGTAAAACTTAGATAGTACAAAACATGCTCCTTTCCATTATTATCATGTTGATATATAAGCGTCTCTAGGGCTTTGTCTATAGCTGATAGGTATAGTAAGAATAAATTTATTAACATTGGTGGAAATAAAATAGGTAGATTTTCTAGATAGTCCTTTAGTTGTTGGAAATATTTATAGCATTTATCATTTCAATGAAATATGACACCCTTATTTAACAAATGTGTAAAAATATGTCACTTACCATCCAATTGATATATAAATCATCTGAGAGAATGGATCTTGCCTTGTAAACTATAGAGCTACTTCAAAGTGGTTAATGGTGGCATCTGAGTTATGAATTGTACTTTGGTTGGATCAAATTTAATGCCTTAACAAGACAAAATGAAACCAAGTAATTTTCATAAATTAACTCCAAAAACACACTTTTTAGGATTAATCCAAACTTTATATTCATGTAGTTTATAAAATATCCTTTGTAGTGATATTAGATGATTGGCCCTGGTCTTTGATTTACTGAATATGTCATTGATGTAGTTGTAGTCATATAAAATGGGCAAATAAATATCTTGAGTGTGGATTTTGAAACCTAACCCATAGGTCCCTCTTGCATGCTCTCATGACCCTTTTAAACACCTTTTTGTGTATTTTCAATCATTTTTAGACTTCTAAGACCTGATTACAGCTCAGGTAGGTTGCTTTTCCCATGATAATTACATCCCTCTAGGTCTTATACCTATAGAATAATAGTGCCCAACTTGGACTAAAGCACTGGACCCTAGGGTGTCCTATTTATGTTCTCTTATCCAATCACATTTTGAGCCTATATGACCATTTCATTCGGATTTCTCTTCCTCATTATGTCAGTCTAGCATGATTATATTTAACCCATGACCAATAGATCTTTATAAAAATACATTCAAAGTTTATTCAGAAGGGGTTGGAAAATATTAAAAAAGTAAGCAAAAATACAAGCAATACTATTGAGGTAAATTTACCTATTATATACATGCAACCATCTAATATAGCCATCAACATATTCAAACCCTCACCCTAGTCCCTATCCATCTTAAGCACACCCATTTACACATTTTTTCATCCACATAACACTATTGCACAAAGGACATCAAGTGGGAAAACTACATATAGCTTGATCCTTCTTTAGAGTATTGTTATGTAGATAGCATACCCATACAAGGGGTGTGGATACACAATCATTATATCTTACACACATTAACCCCCTCTCTTTCTCAAGTTTCATTCAAGTATAATGAAGGTCTAGGGTTTGAATATTAAAACTACTCTACAAGGAGTTTCATCAATATTCAAGAATTTAAATTTCATAGGAAGGATCACATAGGGATAGTGGAAAAAACACAAAATCCTTAGATATTTATGACTAGTTTGGACAATAGTGACAGGACCTCAACTATAGTGTCAAACTTTGAAGTGTCATATTTTCAGCATGCCTATCCTTTTATTGAACAAAAGCCAGATCTTGGTTCATAACACTATCCCAATCTTACACAACTAGTATCAGCCTTTGTCTTGGTCATATCAATATAGTTTTATGATAAGTTACATTTTTTCTCTTTCATTACTATTTTTATAAAGCTATGAAAGTCAAATAAATTATACAAATTAGTACTATAATTATTACAATATTATTTACCGATTTATTATTCCACACCCAATGATTTAGGTTTTTTAGAAATATTTGAGTCTTACTAATAATTTAGTTAAGGTTTTGAGTTAATTAAATTAGTAAATAATATTGGTATAATTAATCTACTAATGTTTACAATTTTATTTTAATTTAAACCTTTTTAAAAATATTAATGAGGAGAAATGTAACTTTGCTTAAACAAGATTGAGATAGTTGAGACAAAAGCTAGTACTAGTTATGCAATATTGGGACACTATCACAAATAAAGATCTAGATTTTATTTAGAAAAAGGATATTAATGTTGAAAATAGGATAATATGGGGTTTGGTGATATAGTCTAGGTCCTACCAATATTATCTAAATTAGTCACATAGATTTGAGTTTTCTAGGTTTTGTCTATTGTCTCTGTATTAGTCTTCTTGTGAAATTTCAAGTCTTGACTATCGATGGATCTATTAGTAAAGCTAATTTAATCTCTAACCCTAGAACTTTAGTATTCTTGAATGAAAATTGAGAAAGAGGTGGGTTAGTGTGTGTTAGATGCACTGAACGTATATCCATACCCCTTGTGTGGGCACATTACCTACATACCAAAACTCTTAAGAGGAATCAAGCCATACATAGTTCTCTCACTTGATGTGCTTTGTGAAATAGTGTATATGAAGATGCAAAGTGCTAAAACTAGGTGTGCTTGAGGTATCTAGGGACTGGTGTAAGGGTTTGAATAAGTTTGTAGTTGTATTAGATGGTTATATGTAGAGAATAAGGAAATATGTTTGAGTAGTCTTACTTATATTTTTGCTTGCTTTGTGATATTTTCCAACCCCTTATTAATTGTTAGGTTGTGGAGCTAAAAGCTTCACTGATGCAGACATGGAGGAGGTTGTTGAGAGGTTGCTAAGTTGTAGAGCAACTAACATTGGTCTGATCAACTAACGTCGGTTATATCTAGTGAGCAGAGCAACCAACATTGGTCAGGATCGGCTGACATCAGTCATCTCCAGCCAGACAGGGACCGACATCAGTCGCCTGTGCAGTTCCAAACTGTGAGTTTCATGAACAATTTGTTAACAAACTAGTTGTTTGCATGTTAAAGGCTAATTTTAGTCTTGGAGCTGTAGATCTAACTATTGTAATTGGATGTCTAATTATTGTTTGCATGGGATCTATATAATAGACTCATGGGCTATATTGTAAAGTGTGCTAGTTGAGTAAGAGCAAGGTTAGCTCCTTTAGAGTGAAGAGAGAAAGGTGTGTTCCTCCTAGTGCCACAGTGCCAAGTGTGTATGATTAGGTAGATCTATAGGTTGTTGTAAGGTATGGTAGAAGATCCACAGGGGTGCTGGTATGGTAGAATCATAAGGACTTGGTGAGGCAAGGACAAGGGTTCTATTTGAGTATGTAAGATCAGGTTGATCTACAGGTGTGCAAGATCTAGAAGGAGATATACATGTGGTAAGTAAGGTCAGTTGATCTATAGGTGTGTGTGTGTGTGTGTGTGTGTGAGATCAGAGGAGATTTATGGAGTAGCAAGATCAAAGGTGACAGCAACACATCAAGGAGCAAGATCAGGTGAGATCTACTTGGAGTACGTTGTGTACTTGGAGTACGATGTGTACTCAATCATGGATTATGTGGAGTACTTGTGTACTAGTAGTAGTGATACTGACTGGTGGTACTAGCAGTAGTGATATTGACTGGTTGGAGGTGAACACCAACTCTATGTTTGAGTTAAGTGTTGGGACCGTAATTGAGAGAGTGAACTCTTGAAAGTGAATTACTGTACACTTGGTGTGGGAAGCCTGTAAGGTGTGGAAGAGTGTGGCATCTTTTCATTGTAATTTATTTCTGGAAGAGTATTAATACAATTGGGTATTGTATCTCATATTCTATGTTATTTTTGAATTTTAGTTACTTGTGATTCTGGTTAAATTCTGCATTTAGTTGCTTGTACATGGTAATCAATTGTGCTTCCTAGGTCTTATCAAGTGGTATCAGAGTCAGGTTACAGGGAGCATGTTTTGTGTTTGATTACAGGTCACTCTTAGGTGTTTCTAATTGATTGGGATTATAGCAATGGTAGAAGAAAGTACACTAAGAATGGAGGAATTCAAAGGCACAAATGGTCAATTATAGTGTTATGGAAAGAAAGAGCAGGTAAAGAAAAATTATTGGTTGGTAAAAGATCAACATGAAGGAATTGAAGAAGCAGATGTTGTAGGTGTTGTTGCATAGGATGCTCTAGTATGTTCCTTAGATAAAGTAGAATCTTGTTTTATAGATTTTGTTGCCTCTTTCCATGCAGCCTGAAATAGAGTATTTTTCCATGTTAAGGTCTTTAAAGACTTTGGAAAGATTTATTTAGGGGCTAGTGTGCCTTGTCAAAGTTTTGGCAAAGGGGAAGTGAAGCTGAAATTACAGACGACCAACACATGGGTGTTGAAGGAGGTCATGCAGGTCCCAGTCTGAAGATGAGGCTAATTTCTTCAGGAAAGTTGGGTGATGAGAGATGCACAGGAACTCTCACAGTGAATGCACTTGAATTATCAGGTGGTAATAAAGTAGGTATCCTTTATCAATCTACTTATATTACTGATTCTTCTTCTATTGCAAAGATGTGGCTTTGTAGGCTTGGTCACATGAGTAAAAAAGAGATGCATGTTCTTAAGAGGAAGTCAAATGTCTTTGACAGACTTAAGAACTGGAAAGCCTTGGTGTTCATGGAGGAGATGATAGATAGAGATCAATGGAGAAGGCTGAGTAACTCTAAGCAGGGCAGTTTGGATAGGGTTTTGATCTAAAGAGAGCTTGTAGGTAAAAAGTCATTACTCATAAGAGAACATAGGTACCAGCATCAATCAGGAGGAATCAATGTCAAACAGATAGGTGTTGATGTTGGTCATGTGCAGACTAGAGCCGGTGGTGTCGAGCAGGGTAAGACCAATGTTGGTCAGGGAACTGACATCAGTGATAGGTAAACACTGACGTTGGTCAAAAAATTGGCATCAATAGTTAGGACAGTCATATGGAATTGATGTTGGTTAGATGCAGACTGTGTGGTGACCGAGGTCGGTCACTAGAATGGATTTTGGGTAGACATCAAGGTGTTAAGGAGTCTCAAATGCCCATATGGAAGACTAAAAGGGTAAGTAAGCCTAAAATTATTTATTCCTCTTATTTATACTCATTTCTCACTGTAGAGTAGGAAGGATCCAAGAAATAGTGGGAGCATGGAATGAATGAGGAATTTGATTCCTAGGATGCAGAACCAAATGGGAGATTTGGTAGGGTTGCCAATTGGTATGAAAGCACTAAAAGATGAATGGATACCTTGGTTAAAGAATAGAGAGAATGGACACGTGAGATGGAAGGCTAGGTCATATGGTCTTGATGAAGCTGTAGGATAGTGGTATAGGTTTGATAGGTGGATGACAAATCACAGCTTTAGTCAATGTCATTTTAATCATTGTGTATTTCTTTACCAGGTTGGATAATAGTTGTTACATTATCCTATTCCTATATGTGGATGATGTGCTTGTTGCAGGTGCATACATACAGAGAGTTTCTAAGATAAAGGTAAAGTTAGTTGAGTGGTATGTCATGAAGAATTTGGGAGCAATGAAATTCTTTGGCATGAGTAATCCTAGAGACAGGGAAGATCACAAGTTGATGTTGTCATAGGATGATTGTGTGAAGGTAGTGCAGGATGCAAAATCGGGTAGCACACCTATGGATGGATAGTTCATAGAATAGGGTCCCTAATCACATGATGAGGTTGAGTACATGTGTACTCCCTAATATTGCCTAAGTAGTGGGAGTTGTCAGCAGGTTTGTGTCCAATCCAGGAAGGAAGCATTGGAAGTGGTTCAGTGGGTTCTCAGGTATTTGAGAGGGACCAGCAGTAGGTTAACATGCTATGCAGGGTCAGAAACTTCAAATATGGCAAGTTACTTGGATGACAGGAGGTGCACCATAGGTTATGTGGTGGTTGGTCTTCAAGATTGATCTTGAAGAGGGATACAAGCCAAGAAATAGATTAGACAGTGTACAGGTATAGGTACAGTGCAGCTATTTATCTCCAAGTGGGAGATTGTTAGGTTATGGAGCTAAAAGCTTCACTAATGTAGACATGGAGGAGGTTGTTGAGAGGTTGTTGAGTTGTAGAGAAATTGACATCAATTTGATCAACTGGCATCAATCATATCGAGTGAGCAGAGCAATTAACATTGGTCAGGATCGGCTGATGTTGGTCATCTCCAGCTAGATAAGGACTGATGTCGGTCGCCTGTGTGGTTCCAAACTGTGAGTTTCATGAATAGTTTGTTAACAAACTATTTTTTTCATGTTAAAGGCTAATTTTAGTCTTGGATTTATGGATCTAATTATTGCAATTAGATGTCTAATTATTGTTTACATGGGATCTATATAATAGACTCATGGGTTATATTGTAAAGTGTGTTAGTTGAGTAAGAGCAAGGTTAGCTCCTTTAGAGTGAAGAGAGAAAATTGTGTTCCTCCTAGTGCCATAGTGCCAAGTGTGTATGATCATGTAGATCTTCAGGTTGTTGCAAGGTCTGGTAGAAGATCCATAGGGGTGCTGGTATGGTAGAATCATAAGGACTTGGTGAGGCAAGGACAAGGGTTTTATATGAGTATGTAAGATCGGTTGATCTACAGGTGTGCAAGATCAAGAAGGAGATCTACATGTGGTAAGTAAGGTTATTTGATCTGTAGGTGTGTGTGTGTGTGTGAGGTCAAAGGAGATCTATGGGGTAGCAAGATTAAAGGTGACAACAACACATCAAGGAGCAAGATCAGGTGAGATCTACTTGGAGTATGTTGTGTACTTGGACTATGGTGTGTACTCGATCATGGAGTACATGGAGTACTTGTGTACTGGTAGTAGTGATACCGACTGGTAGTATTGGCAGTAGTGATACTGACTGGTTGGAGGTGAACACTAACTCTGTGTTTGAGTTGTGTGTTGGGACTGTAATTGAGAGAGTGAACTCTTGAAAGTGAATTATTGTACACTTGGTGTGGGAAGCCTATAAGGTGTGGAAGAGTGTGGAATCTCTTCATTGTAATTTCTTTCTGGAAGAGTATTAATACAATTGGGTATTGTCTCTCATATTCTGTGTTATTTTTGAATTCTAGTTACTTGTGATTCTGGTTAAATTCTGCATTTAGTTGCTTGTACATGGTAATCAATTGTGCTTCCTAGGTCCTATCATTAATGAAATTTGAATGTGATTTTATAGATATATATTAGTCATGGGCTAGATACATCATGCTAGGCTGACATAATGAAGAAGATGAATCAATATAAAATGGTCATCTAGGATTGAAAGGTGATTAGACAAGAGTGCTAAAAATGAGACACCTAGGGTTCAGTACTATAGTCTAACTTAGGTGCTATTATCTTAAGGGTATGAGACCTAAGGGATGGATTTTTCATGGGATAAGTATCCTAAATAAGTTAGAATTAGGTCTCAAAATTCTATAGATGACTGGGATCAGAAAAAAGGTGGATATAAGGGTCATGAGAGCATGCAAGAGAGACTTATGGGTTGGGTGTTATAAGCCACACTCAAGCTCCTAATTTTCACATTTTATATGACTACATTTTCCACCCCTTTATTCTAGTAATGTAAAAAAAGAGAATACTAAGATAAAGGACAAATAGAAAGCATACCCAAACTTATCTACAAGGTAAAGATCATAGAGTTGTGTGATGTTAGGTGTGCATAAAGAGAGCACATTTTGAAGTGTAAATATGAAATAGAAAACAAAGAGTAGATCAGTTCTTACAATATATGTTATATCTAAAATAAGAGTGTACAAAATCTAGGTAAAAGAGAGGAAGAGAAAGGAATTAATGCACTTTACCAAGTACATGGACCAATACAAAACCTATTGTGATGTTGAGTGATGTTGGATTTGTGCTAGGTATGTGTTGTACCAAGAGTAATATCATTAATAGAGCTGAGTGCTCAATTCCTCAAGAGTGTCTCAAGAATGTAAATTTTGGCCTTTTAGATCCATCATCACCCACTAAGTGAAGATATGTGATCATTCCTATGTTAATCAATGTTTATACTATGTGTCCAATCCCTGTGAGTAGGTGGCTCAAGAATACAAAGGCTAGTTAGTACTTTGGCTCCATCATTGCCCTATGAAGTGAAGCTATGAACTAATAATGGTGTGGAATGTGTATCATATGAGATGGCTCCTAAATCCCATGAATATAATATAATCTAAAAATATAGCATGGATAGCCAAATGCGTGATGAAAATTAGGCCACTCTTGGCCAAATTAAAAAAATGGTGGAGATTAGGCTTGTATAAAAGCCACTCTGAAACTAGGCAATAGGCTTATGTGGAAGCCACTCAAAAATGTGGAGGTTAGGATTGTATGAAAGCCACTCTAAAATGATTCCAACCACTTATAGATAGAGTAAGGCACATGACTACTAAGAATTCTTGGGTAATATGTTGAACTTAGAAAAAAAAGAAGACCAATGTGCCATGCACATTACCCCTAATCACTGGTGTCTATAACATGGATTCTAATATAGAAGTTACACTAACTACCCAATTTGAAACTAGAAGTGAGAGCCATCATGCCATGCATTATTCCCCATATATCTATATTCTCTAATAAAAACTATACTAAAACTAATAAATCTAAACTAGTTTATATATGCAAAACTATAACTGAGCTTACCTTTCTACTTATTTATAGAAAATTTGGGTTTTTCTCTATTTGGACAAGAGCATAAAAAATAATACACCCTAGTTTTTGGTGCTATTATCCATGTTTGATATTGTTTTCCTTTACTAAAACTAATGATTATCCTTTAATCATCACTTTTTTTTGGTTTGTTCTTCTTGGTTTGAACTTTGATTGCTATTTTGAGTATTCTAAAAACTAATTTTTTTATTGGTAGGAGTTCTAATCTCTATGATAAAACCCCTATTTGTTACCCCCTCTTTTTATGGTAGGAATTAATACCCTACAATGACTACCCTCAGAATAAAAATCCCTATAAGTGTGTTATATTGTGCAATACATGATATAACAAATGATAATTGACAAGATATCTCAAGATATAACATGGTTTGTATTGGAGATTATTAGATCAAATAGGGCTATGACTAGATAGATATAATAATGTAATACCATGTGAAGTGTACTAAATTGAAACTAAAAATGTTAGTTGTTAATTGTTAGTTGTCATGGAGGATGAAGCATGATGTCCATCATGGCATCTAAGAAATTAATATAATGCATGATGTGGATTAGGGCATTATAGATAGTGAGAAGCAAACAAGCAATAAGCACATAAAGAAAGAAATAAGAAGCATACAAGAGTAGCTAAGGGGCCAAACAAACAAGGGACATTAACGCATGTCAATCAAAATAAAGAGTAAGCATACAAGACATGTTAAAATGCCACATACACATATAAATGAAACAAGTAAGGTTCGCACAAGGGTCATAGGTACAAAGAAGAGTACAAGAAAAGGACATTGGGAAATATCTTAAGGTAATCACAAAAATAGAAGCAAAGGACATTGGAAAATGTCCTAAGGCACATACAGGAGATAAAATAGGAACTGAGAAATGTAATCACATATAACTACAAAGAAAGAAAGGAAGGTATGTAATATACTAGAAATACAATCACATCTAACTAATCAAATCAATAAGTGAAAGTAGTACAAGACTAGGTATATGCTAAGAAATACATAAGTTTTATATACTAGTGAATGTTGATAGAGTAATATATTTAAGCTAGTAATTAATGTATATCAACATGATAATTAGAGTGTGTGGTGTAGGAATGACATAATCTAGATGTTGTAATCATGTAGAAGATGCCCCTAGGGGTAGATATATCGATGTATGTCTCAAATATATAGGTAGGATGCCCCCTCAATGGGTAGAGTGAATCAATCAAGGATCTATATGTCATTGCACACACTCAAAGAAGATCAAGTGAAGAATGGTAATGTAGATAAATTGATAAATATAGCATAGAATAGAAAATGTAAGTCTAGCATGGTAGTATAAATATAAATCATGGATAATGTATATAATTGAAGTGTTTTTGAATTTTTGAATATTTTTGTATATTTAGTTATTTAAATGTTTTTGGATTTTTGATAAAAGCTATGTATAATCAATCATAAGGAGACAATGTATAAGAAATACTGAGAATCTATGTACAAGTAAGCAAAAAGAAATTATGTACAAGTAATTAAAAGGTATCTATATACAAGTAATTTAATATGTACATAATGATGTAAAAGACTACGTTGGAGGGGGTAAAGGTTCCAAGGATGGAGCTCGCTAGGGATAGAGATAGAGGAAGGGATCATATCCATCATCAAATGCCTCAAGATCATCATCATAAGTATCATCATATGCCATAGATTTTACATGCCTTGTGGCTATCTCCTCAGGTGTTAGTAAGATATGTGCTCTTTATATATTCAAAGAACTATCACTTGTAATGGTGTCATCCTATCGATGATAAAATGAAGGTATATCTAGTAGTGAAGATACTGAGTCTCCTATGGGACATTTAACTCTAGTAGTAGATGGCTTTGGTGGAAGTGGTAAATCTGGTGGTGGTTATGGTGGTGTAATGTAAATAATACCCTGAGCTTATAGTTTATCCAATCTCTACTATAAATTTGTACATGATTTTGTATCATGACCTATGATCCTATGAAAAATAAAAAATGCACGACCATCTTGCCATGATAACCAACTAACAGATCTATGTTTTACTATAAGTAGTGTGATTAATCCATGATAAAGTAACATCTATAGTATAATCTATGGTTTAGGTTGTGTGTTTCCTACCTAAATTTGAATGAATATCTCTATATCAATAGAGGTAACCATGTGAACTATATGTGCCAAGTGATTTATTTATGGGTTCAAATGTGAATTATATCCTAAGAGTGTAGTGTGAGATGCTAAGATTGATGTAAGATGTCTAATGAGATATCTAAAGTCATCTTAGTACTCTCTTGGGCCAATTGTTGTAAAGCTAAATCCACACAAATAGTCATCTATGAGTATGGGTGTCATATCATCATCTGAAGTGGATTGGGAATTTGTTCTAACATCATATACATATGGTAACTAAGAATTTACCATAAGTGGTAACTGTGAGATGGTAGTCTCATCAACTAAAGTAATAAAATATGGTGGTGCTATGAGAGTATCTATAACTATCAGAGGAACTGTAACTATCAGAGGAGCTATATTTATAGAATCAATTGGTACTACTAGAACTACTATAAATGATTATATAATTATAATAGGTGTAGGAGCCATGATTGATGGAGTAGCAAGAATGGTTGAAGCTACTATGATTAGCTGAGTATCTAGAGTTGAGGACACAACTGTAAGTGGAGTGAGAGATGTACTAATCTCTCATACCTCATATGTATGTATCTAATCAATATAAATGTGATGAGGTAGTGACTAAAATATGATATGAGGTGTCCCATCTAGTGAAATAGTTAAAGATGACTATAATTTGAAAATATCTAAATGGTTGGTAATATGCTAGGTATGTGTATAGGTATATTTCGTGGAAAAACTTAACACATCAATGAAGAGTAGAAGGAGCTTCCCCCATAACATGTATCCAAGGTCTTCCAAGGAAAATATTATGTTGAAGAGGACCTAAAATGACCTAAAACTATGTAGTGAGGGTTTTGGGCCCTACCATGATATCTAAAGCAATGGTGCCTAATGTCTATCATGGTATATCATCAAACCATTTAATGTTCTTAGATGACTTTTGAATGGATGCCATATCTACACCCATGGTATGTAAAAATGTAACTTTATATATATTTAGTTTGGAACCACTATCAACGAGAACTCTTTAATTTCACTAGTTTTGACCTGAGCTTGTATAAATAATGGTAAGTGTTGATCAATAACTATCTAAGAAGGCATGTCCTCACTATCAAAAGAAATAACATCTTCTATAGTTTTTAATGTGTTGACCACTAATACAAAATAATAAGGCTCTAGATCAATAAGCCTAGAAGTTTGAGTAAGTTCTTGATAAAGAATGTCCTTGAACACATTGGCTTTCTGAAGTAGTTTTAACATGGAAATATTAGCTAGTGTGTTCCTCAATTGATTAACAATATCATATGCCCTTTTTGGATTTGACTACGTAGGTGGGTTGGGCCTAGGATGGGAAGGAAAAATAGGATTTTAGGATTCTTTATTAGTATGAAAAGCATGGTATCATGTCATGTAACAACTCTAACCGTATTATCTATTATCCATATAGGACTAGTAGTAGCTATGGGAGGAAAGAAAAGATAATCGATAGATTGATGTGGTGGAGTGATAAAGGGTGTCAATTAGGTTCTTTGGTGATGGGTAATGACCTAGGGAAGAGTAAAATGGACCATGTAACATAACTTGGCATGGGATAAAGTCTCCAAAAAAGGTGAGGCAAGAGGTATATTAACATGTGTAACAATAAATTTCTTAATATCATCCCATATTATGAAAAATAAGTATGAAATGCAAAGAATGAATATTTGTACTAACACATGGTAAAATTAATCATTCATGTACATGATAGGACTGAGTATGGTCTCCTTATTATTTATAGGAAATATATGTAAATAAGTGAGATCCATTTTTGTTATTATGCGAAATCTAATTTTAGATGTAAGGTGATACCTCAAGCAAACAAAAGGACCTAGTATGTGTAACTAAGTTTTTGAAAATGATATTTTAAAAAAAAATTACAAAGGAATTTTAAAATTTAATGTGAATTTTTTATTTAAATATGCAGGTAAAAAATAAAAAAATATTAAAATATTCTTTATTTAAAGGGACCTAGTGTATGCAATTAGGGTTTAGAAGAAAAATGATTTTTTAAAAATTAATATGGAGTTTTAGAAATTAAATTAAATTTTTTATTTAAATGTGAAAGTAAAAAAATCAAAAAAATATTGGAAAAATTAGCAATAAATTTACCCTAGGGTTTCTAGGGTTTTTATGCATAAACGAAGTAAGTCAGGTTCACCACATGATTTAAATTTTTTTGGGAATGTTGGAGTCTTATTCCTAATTTATTTAAGGGTCTAAGTTAATTAAATCAATAAATAATGTTATAATAATTAAGCTACTAATTTTTATAATTTTATTGTAATTTAAACCTTTCTAAAAATAGTAATAAGTGAGGAAAAATGTAACTTAGCTTAAACAGGACTGAGACGACTAAGACAAAAACTAGTATTGGTTATGTAGGACTGGGACACTATCAAAAATTAAGATCTAGATTTCATTTGGAAAAAGGATAGGATCACCAAAAAGTAGGACACTTTGAGTTCTAGTGCTATAGTCTAGGTCTTTTCACTATTATTCAAACTAGTCACATAGATCTGAGTTTTATGGGTTTTTTTCACTTCCTTGTATTAGTTCACTTGTGAAATTTCAAGTCTTGACTATCAATGGATCTCCTTATAGAGATGATTTAATCTCAAACCCTAGACCTTCAGTATTCTTAAATAAAACTTGAGTAAGAGGGGGGTTAGTATGTGTAAGATGTATTAAACGTGTATCCACACCCCTTGTGTGGGCACGCTACCTATATACCAATACTTTGAAGAGGAATCAAGATATATATATAGTTTTCCCACTTGATATGATCTATGAAATAGTGTATATGAAGATTCAAAATTCTAAAACTAGGTATGCTTGAGGTGGCTAGGGACTTGTGTAAGGGTTTGAATAAGCTTGTAATTATATTAAATGGTTGTATGTAGAGAATAAATAAATATGCCTGAGTAGTCTTGATTGTATTATTTCTTTCTTTGTGATATTTTTCAACCCATTCTAAAAGAAAATTTAATGGGATTTTATAGATATCTGTTGGTAATGGGTTATATGCATTCATGTTAGGCTGACATAATGAAGAAGAGTTATTGGGAGAAATTGGTCATCTGGGATTGAAAGGTGCTTGGATAGGTGCATTGGAAATGGGCCACCCTAAGGTCTATCACGGTATTCCAACTTTAGAAATATTTTACTAAGGATATGGGACTTAGGGGGGTGGATTTTCCATGGGAAAAGTATCTTGACTAAGCTAGAATTAGGTCCCAAAATTCTATGGATGATTGAGAATCAACAAAGATAAAAGGGTCATGAGAGCATGCAAGAGAGACTTATGGGTTGGGTGTCATAAGCCACACTAAAGCTACCAATTTTAATATTTTATATGACTACAATGGTGCTTCTATCCTTTTATCAAACAAAAGCTAGATCCTGGTTCATGACACTATCCTAGTCCTACATAGCCAATATCAGCCTCTGTCTTAGCCGTATTAGTATAGTTTTAAGATAAGTTGCATTTTTCCTCTTTCATTATTATTTTTATAAATTTATGAAATTTAAATAAATAATATAAATCATTACTTTAATTATTGAAATATTATTTACTAATTTATTGTTCCAGCCCCTTAACTAAATTAGCAATAAAACTCTAATATTCCCAAAATATTTAAAACATTTGGTGAACCTAACTTAATTTGTGAATAAAAACCCTATAAACCCTAGGGTAAATTCATTGATGATTTTTCCAATAATTTTATGTTTTTTTAGATACATATTTAAATCATAAATTCATATCAAATTAAAAAAAAATCTTCCAAACCCTAGTTGCATATACTAGGTACCTTTAAATAAAGAATTTTATAATATTTTTTTGATTTTTTAGCTAAATATTAAAATAAAAAATTCACATTAAATTTTAAATTTAAAAATAACTTATTCCAAACCCTAGTTTAATTTACTAGGTCCCTTTATGCACAAAAACCCTAGAAACCCTAGGGAAAATTACTTCTAATTTTTTCATAATTTTCTAATTTTTATTTAATATTTAAATCAAAATTACACATTTAATTCATAAAAATTTACCATAGTCATTTTTAAAATCATTATTTTTTCAAATCCTAGTTGCATATACTAGGTTCCATGCTTTTGAGGTATCACTTTACATCCAAATCAGATTTCACATAAAAATCAAAATTGGATTTCACTCATTTCATAACATTTATTAAAAATAATGAGTTCATACTCGGTCATATCACATATATGAATGATGAAGTTTACTATATGTTAATGTAAAGATTCATTCTTTCCCTTTCATGTTTACTTCTTATAATAAGGAATGACATTATAGAATTTATTTCTAAAAATGTACAAGATTTCGATATTTATTTTGCCTATTCTCTCTCTCTCTCTCTCATGAAGAATAATTTCCAACTCTATTTTTCTAAACATGTTAGAAATTTTGTGTTACAAGTCAAAGTTTTTAATGAATTAGTGCAAAATTCCATGCTCTCTATCCCTTGTTTGCTATCTCTCATATGGAATATTATTTATAATATTTTTTTTATATAACTTATAACTCTAATGAATTATTTAACATGTTATATCTTTATTATGTGTACAATTAAAAATAAAATCCTTACATACTTAGAGGATCCATTCAATAAGCTAACAACCACTTGTCAAGCTTCAATGTCATATCTTATACATAGGAAATAATTTCCTTCTCCTCCTCTCCCCCAAGAGGGTGATAGCTACTTTCCCTCTAACCAAGTACATTATATCACCCCTTCAAAAGGTGAGGTAGCCTATACTACTATTCATAATGCATACATTCAACCTATAGCTTCTTCAAATTCTCTTCAATAAATGTGCTTACATGTTCAATCGGAAGCAACTAGGGTTTGTACTTGTGAGACTCTAAGTGATCAAATCACCAGTATGAGAAAGTTAATTTTAGATTTACAAATGTAGAATCAGAAATTACATAAAAAGATCAAAACATTAGAAAATCAGATTATAATACAAAAGCCTCAAAGGCACCCTAGTGTCAATCATGTACATGCACCTTCACCTAGTCAATTGCTTGTAATCAATGTTACATATCAAAACAATACAAAAAATAACTCTAAAACTAGTGATTTTAAAAACATTCAAAGATTAAATAAGAGTTCAAGTGAGGTACTAAGGGAAATGATTAACTCTAACTTGATCAGACTACCTCCTCTACATCCAATGAAAAGATCTAGATATTATTTTGCATATCATAAAATACATGGGCATCACAAAGATTCATGTTTGACATAAAAAAACATATAAAATAGATAATTGATAATGAGAACCCTATACAAGCTAAATCAGTCAAGCAATCCATAGTGACACAAGAACACATGCACAAAGGGTAAAATTTAGAAACAATACAAAAGTGGTTACCAAAAAATAACCTAGAACAAAAAAAGGATAAAAAATCAAAATCAAACCAAGAAACAATACCAAAATCATAGGTAAAGCAAAAAAAAAAAAAAAGAAATCTACCTCTCCAAAATAAGTCTCAACTTCCAAAGCAGTATGGGTTTGGTCAAAAATATCTACAACAATTTGATTATCAAGGTCAAAGGTTGGGAAAACATGCTCAAGACATCACTAATCCTATTCTATTAGTTTATAATTTTATCACCAAGGTTTGGGATTTATTTAGCATCCTAAAGCAAATCATTCACAAACATAATTTACCAAAGGAAAAGATTTAGATACAACAAAAGTCAACATTGGTATTCCATTGGTTCAAAATCAAGATGAAAATGATAAGTATAACAATATAGGTTATTATTATTTCCAAGATACCAATAATGAATCCAAATATTTAGAGTCATATTCGCAGCCATTCCCTCATGCTTCAAAATTATGCATGATTCCTTTGTTTGATATAGGACACCATGATAGGGGGTCTCTCATGAGACTCATCAATTAGTATAATTTCTTCTCATTCTTTCTTGTATATATATTCTTTTCAATTTCTTATACATAGTTTATTTATGATTTCTTGTACATAGCCTAATTCAAAAATAGTAAAAAAAAATTCAAAATATATCAAAAATACAAAAACATTTAAATATGCCAAAATCCAAAATTATTCAAATAATTCAAAAGAATATTTTTTTTTTCAATTATATGCATTATCCATGCTTTACATTTATACCACCATGCTAGACTTACATTTTTTGTTTTATGATTTTATTTATCAATTTATCTACATTACCATGCTTCAATTGATCTTCTTTGAGTGTGTGCAGTGACATCCATATCCATGATTACTTCATTGTACCCATTAAGGGGGCATCCTACTAAATTTGAGACATACATCAATATATCTACCCCTTGGGGGAATTTTATACATGACTACAACATCCAAGTTATGTCATTCGTACACCACACACTCTAAGTTATCATGATGATGTACATTACTTACTAGCTTATATAGATTACTCTATCAACATTCACTAGTATATATAACTTGTGTATTTTTGAGAATATACCTATTATTATACTCCATGTCTTGCATACTTTCACTTCTTGCTTTGACTAGTTATATTTAATTGTATTTCCAGTATACTACATGCCTTCATTTCTTTTTTTGCATAGCTAGATGTGATTTCATTTCTGAATTCTTATTTTTTGTCCTATATGTGCCTTAGGAAATTTACCAATGTCCTTTGTTTATTTTCTTATATGTGACTTAGGACATTAATTTCCTTTGTTTTTACTCTTCTATGTTCTTGTGGCACTCATGCCAACCTTGCTTGTTTCCAATTATATGTATATGTGGCATTTGAACATGCCTTGTATGCTTGATTTCTAGTTTGAGTGACATATGCCCATATCCATTATTTTCTTAGCCCCTTTGCCACTTTCATTTGCTTCTTGATTCTTTCTTTATGTGCTTGTTTCTTATTTTCTTCTCAACTTTTTGCAATGCCATGATCCACATTATGCATTATCTTGCTTTCTTAGATGGCATGATGCACATCATGATCCTTCCCTCCTTGATAAATAATAACTAACAACTAAATATTTTTAGTACATTACACATGCTATTATATTGTTATATCTATCTAGGCATACCCTTATTGATCTAAAAATCTCCAATACAAACCCTACTATATCTTGAGACTTCATTTCAATTATCATTGCTATATCATGTATTTCATAACATAACACACTTATAGGGCTCTTCCTTTTGAGGGAAGTCATTATAGGGTCTTTATTCCTACCCTCAAAAGAGGGGGAAATAAATAGGGGTTTTTTTATAGAGATAAATGTTCCTATCAGTCAAAAAATTAGTTTTTAGAACACTTAGAACAACAACCAGAGGTCAAACTAGGTATAATAGACCAAAAAATAGTGATAATTATAGAACAGTCATTAGTTTCAACAAAGGACAACAACGTCAGACATGGAAAATAATGATAGATAATAAGGTCTCCTATTTGTTATGCTCTTATCTATAAAAAACCCCAAATTTTTTTATAAATAATAAAAAAGGTCAGCTCAACTATAATTTTGTCAAATATAGATCAGTTTAGATTTAGTACTTTTAGTATAATTTTTCTCAAAGAATACAAATATAGAGGGTATCATGCATGAGATGATGGATATCACTTCCAATTTTAGATTGGGTGGCTGGTATAACTTCCAAATCAAAATCCATATTATAGACACCAGTGATTGGGGTAATGTGCATGACACATTTAACTTCTTTTCTTTCTAAGTTTAGTATATTACCCAGGCATTATTAGAAGTTGCATGTCTTATTCTATCTGTAGGTGGTTGGCATCATTTTGGAGTGTATTTAATACAAGCCTAACCTACACATTCCCAAGTGGCTTTCACATAAGCCTATTTTATTATTTTAGAGTGGCTTTCATACAAGTCTAATTTGCTCCTTCTAGAGTTGGCCAAGATTGGCCTAATTTTTAGTACACAGTCAGCTATCCCACCATATTATCAGATTATAGAGTATTCATGGGCTTGAAGAGCCATCTCATACAATACACATTCATACTGGTACTAGTTTATAACTTCAATTCATAGGGAAATGGTAGAGCCAAAGAACTAGATAGCCTTTGTATTCTTGAGCCACCTACTTAAAGGGATTGGACACACAATCCAAACATTGATTAGTAGATGCATGATCACATAGCTTCACTTAGTGGGTGATGATGGAGCCAAAGGGATATCATAGGTATTATTGAGCCACTCTCAAGTAATTGAGCTCTCAAATTCATTCATGATATTAATCTTGGTACAAGACATACCCAACATTACTCAGCATCATCTAACATCACTTAGCATCATAACTAGTTTTTTATTAGTTCACATACCTAGTGAGGTGTATTCATTCCTTTCTCTTCCTCTCTCTCTTGCCCAAATTTGTACATTCTTATTTTATATATAACATATCTAATAATAAATGATATACTCTTTATTTTTTCTTGAAATTTTATATTTCATATTGTGCTCACTCTATGCACACCTAACATCACACAAGTTTATGGGATTCACCCTTATAGGTAAGTTCAATTATGCTTTCTATTTTTCTTTTATATTAGTATTTCACTTTGATACATCACTATAATAAAAGGGGGGAAATGTAGTCATATAAAATGTCCAAATTGGTATCTTGAGTGTGGTTTGTGACACCCAACCCATAGGTCCTTCTTACATGCTCTCATGATCCTTCTAGACACTTTTTTACTTATTCTCAGTCATCTGTAGACTTCCAAGACCTGATTACAACTTAGTAAGGATATCTTTCCCATGCTAATTTCATCCCCATAGGTCCCATACCTTTAGGAAAATAGTGCCCAACTTGGACTATAGCACTAGACCCTAGGGTGTCCCATTTCTAACACTCCTATTCAATCACATTTTGAGCCTAGATGACCTCTTTATTTTGATGAAGTTTAAACCATGACAAATAGATCTCTATAAAACCCCATTCAAATTTCATTTATAAGGGGCTGACAAATATTAAAAAATCAAGCAAGAATACAAGCAATACCATTGAGGCAAATTTCCCTATTCTCTACATACAACCACCCAATATAGCCACCAACTTATTTAAAACTTCATACCAATCTCTAGCCACCTCAATCATACTTAGTTTATAATTTTTGCATCTTCATAACACTATTTCATAAAGCACATAAATTGGGATAACCACATATGGTTTGATCCCTCTTTAGAGTATTAGTATGTAGGCAATGTGACCACACAAAGGGTATGGATATAAGGTTAGTGCATCTTACACACACTAACCCCCTTCTTTCTTAAGTTTCATTCAAGTATAATTAAGGTATATGATTTTAAGATTAAACATACTCTACAAGGAGCTCCATGACATTCAAGATCTAAAATTTCATAGGCAGGCTCACACAAGAACAACAAACAAAACCTAAAAAAATCAGATCTCTCTGACTAGTTTAGACAATAGTGGTAGGACCTAGACTATAATATCAAACCTTAAAGTGTCATGTTTTTAGTTCTCCTATCCTTTCATTGAATAAAATATAGATCTTAGTTCATGATAATGTCCCAATCTTGCATAACTAGTATCAGCCTCTATCTTGGCCATATCAACATAGTTTTAAGATAAGTTACATTTTTCCTCTTTGATTACTATTTTTAGAAAGCTATGAAAGTCAAATAAATTATACAAATTAGTAATATAATTATTAAAATATTATTTATTTATTTATTTTTCTAAACCCTTAACTAAATTAGGAATAAAACTCCAATATTCCCAAAATAGTTAAAATAGTAGTCTTTGACAATGTCATGCATCATATCATGACATATTATAGTCATGGCTATTTGGTATGTGGCCCTAGTATTTTTGAGACTAAATGGCATAAAATGATAATATAACATTCCATATAGAGTGGTGAATGTTGTTTTATGTTGGTCCTTTGGCATAATCCTAATTGAGTTGTACCCTAAAAATCCATCCATCAATGAAAACATTTCATAACCCACTATGGAGTTGATTATCATGCCAATGTTTGGCAAAGTAAAGTCATCCTTTGGGTAGGCCTTGTTTATGTCTCTAAAATATGTGCATGTTATTATTCTTTCTATATTTTTTCTAATGTACACCATTTGATATCCACTTAGAGTAGTTTATCAATTGAATACATCCTATTTCCAAGAGTTATTCCAACTCTTTCTTCACTAATACAACAATGCAATGATGCATTTTTCATAATTTTGGTTTTACATACTTAGAATCAATATGGACCACAAGGTGGTGCACAACCAAGGTGGGGTCCAAACCTAGCATGTCAAAGTAGGCCCATATAAATATATCAACAAATTATTTCAAAAGAGATGTAAAGACTTCATGTTCCTCTTCAATGAAGGACACACCAAATTTGATCCATTTCAGGCCATCTAGAGTCTTGATGTTAACTTATGTAGTGTCCTCGATAAGAAGAGTTTCACCATATTTTAGAATGGTTGGTAAAGATTTAAATTTGTCTAAAAAGTCAAATTTCTCTATTAAAAATATCTCTTCAAATTCTCATAGGCATGATGAATCAAAATCCCCTAATGGTAGGGATGGCCATGTGATAAACACTATTTATAACTCTTGGATGATTTGATCAAAATCCTATTATTTATTCAAAACTGAACTTGGACCCATAGGCAAGTTCATCTCTAGTGGTATCCTAAGCTATGTTTGAGGAAGGTTGAATACCTCCATCGAATGGTCCCTGAAATAGGTTTTCACCACTAAACTGGCCTTTCTCTTTACTATTTCCATGGTCAAAAATTTCCTCAAAGAGGTTTTCACTTTGGGACCTCAATGTTTTAATTAATTTTTTTTGGCTAAGGGTGTTCACCCACTATCTAAAATAGGCTTTAGGATCTAACTTGATTGAGAACCCTTGTTTGTGGTCTCCTAATACAACATTGTCCCTTAGACCTAAAAAATTATAGAAGGCCTCATCATTTTGAAACTTATTGACCAACACTATTAATTCTTATTGATCCTAATATATCAATTGAAGATAATATAAAGGAAGTGGATTATGGAAAATAATTGGTCTAAGGATACAAATGGTATTAGTATCAAATAAATTGGTATTTACTAGGTCATCAAAAAGGATATGATCAGACTCTATTTCTTTATCAACATTGTCATCACTATTCATTGGCATTGGAACATGAATGAGGTACATGGGGTCAACCCCATTGATTTAAATCAAATACCATATGTTATTTTATACCAAGTGGAAGAAATTGGCTCAAGTGGGCCTTATTGATTTAGCCTTAGACCTCCTCCTTCATAGGCATGCCTCTCCATGATTTTGTTTTAAATGGGATATTTGGTGTTTAGGTAATATTCAGCTAGGTTGTCATTATATAACCATGATTCATCATCCTCAAATGGGTCTTATTCTTTGCTAGTGGTCAGTATGAAAATGATAGGTGTTGGACTATGCAATTTGCATTTGGCTTTTCTTTTCCATTCCATACAAGGTACTTTGGATTTTGGTTTTCCATAAGACTTGGGGTTTTATGGAATTTTAGCTTTATGAAATGTATCATGGGTCAAATATTATCTTGGGCCATTAGCTAAGATAGTATAATGATTAAATATTTTAGGAGTTAGAATGTGGGAAAATAAATCAAGGGTATTTGGTATAATATAATTGGCCTCTAGTGAATCAACAAGTATTTATTTCCTATTATCCTTCTTAACAAATATATACAATCTAAAATGGTAATGATAGATTTAGTACTTGGCTTCCAAATGCTTTTAATGTTTGTATGGCTATAAATCTCCATGGATAGTAACCTCTATACCTAAATGGGAGAACTTGAAACACTAGTGCAATGTTGAAAGGATTGAATGAATCTCATGTATTCAAGATCTACCCAATAACATATAATATGACAAATTGATGTCTAACACATGGTATAATGTATCATGGGTCAAAGGACCAATGATAACTAGCAAGTTGATGGTGCCTTATGATTCCCATTCTTCATTATCATAAGCCCTAATTGTGATCATTTAAGGATGGAGATCAATTGTAATGTACCTAAGAAGCTTGATGAGCTTTAAAGACACAATATTTAGACCCAATCCATTATATATGAGGACACATTTCACTTTTTGGCACATTATGACAACTTCAATATATAATGTATTGTTATGTAAAGGGCCAATAGATGACACATCACTTTGGTCAAAAGTTAATTGTTGGCCTAGGGATAAATATCTAACAAAATCTTGAAATTTATTTGGAGATATATCTTAGGAACTTGGGATTGGTCAAAAAACTTTGTCAATATGTTTCTATGGATGGTGGATGTATGAAACAAATCCAAAATGGAGATTTGTGCAAGTATCTTATGCAGTTGTTCCACAATATCAAACATCTCTTCTTAAATAACTATAAATGGCTCATTCTTAGATAGAATGGTGGGTTGGATGGGTGAAGTGGTATATGGATATGGGCTTAGTACGGTAATCTTTGAGTTCTAAGTTGTGATTAAATAATTGGGATTATATATAAGACCATTATTTATAGTAAATGATGGGGGTGAGGGATCAAATAGGATAAGTCTCGATTGCTGGTGTACTTGTGTGTGGTCTCAAGGTAAAGATGATTTATGAGTATGTGATCTAAAAGTAGTAATCCCTACTTGTTAGTACACTTGTATGTGGTCCTAGGTCAAGGAAGGATCACCAACATGGGTTGGTTGATTGGATTTAATCAATAGTAGTGTTGTTTGATTGGTATTTGGTCTGGATTGATGGAGATGGTGGAAACACAACCTCCCACAATATAGCCCACAACATTATTTTAGTCACGTGTAACTATGTGGTAGGTCTAGTTATTATTAGCATCATTTTAGCCTTGGTTCCATCCATTTGGTTGATGTTTTTGTTTCTATTTTTGGTTTTTTTGGTTGTATCTCGGTTGTTGATATATTTTTTTTCTATGCTAACCATTGTTACTATTATTATTGTTTGTTATGTTGTGGAAAGAGGTTTTAATAAATACTGATGTTTTAATTTCATGTGGAAGCTCCATTATCCAATGTTATCTCTCTATTTTCTAGGCTATTCTCAATCAAATGTTTAATTTGTACACAAAGACAAAAATTATGTCCATTAACCCAATGATACTCATAAAATTCATTTTGTCAGTACCAATCTCAATAAGGGATGCCCTCAAAATAATGCTTCAGAATATGCTAGCTAATTAGATTAACAAAGGTACACTTGTGAAACATAGATTTAATGGTTTCTTCAAGGTCATTAAACATGAAACAAGTTGGCATAATTATCTTTGGAGGAGGGGTTTGCAAAGGCAAAGGTTATCATGTTTGTTGTATTGGTCTAGGTTATTGTACTTGATGTGCTTGGTAAAGAGGTTATTGTTTAGAATTTATTTGCATATGTGGCATAGGTTGAGCAGATGGTTCTTTCACCATTTGTACATGTCATAACTCAGTTAATCCATTTCCCATAACATTAATTTTTTAATTGAATGGTTTTGACTTTTCATAATTATTGGCTTGTGCTGGTTGTGATGCTTGTTCTTGGACTTGGTTTTGATTTTGGTTTTGGCTATTTCCTTCATTTGTAGTTTGGTTTTGATTTGATGAGGTAATATTGATGATACCTTTGTTAATAGTCACTCTTTTTATGAACAAACCTTTTTGTCAATAATTTACTTAAAAGTGTGTGCACATTATAACTCTAGATGGTAAGATATCTCACTATGTAAATTATTGGTAAACATAATGGTTAATTGTTTATCTAGTAAAATATGGGAAAATCTACTGGAAATTACTCTCCATCATTATAGATAACTTACAAAGATTTCACCCACCTTCTATTTGGATTATGTCAAATCTACCAATGAAATCTTGTTATCAAAAATATAAAAGTGTTGCACAAACTTGTCTGACAAATCATCAAAATCAAAAATTAAATTCTTAGGTAATTTCATAAACCACTCCAAATCTTGTCCTACTAGACTCCTCAAAAATAACAACAAGAAGTATATGTCTTTGTAGGCCACTAGTTGCTAAGAAATAAATAATTCTATTAGGTGGGCCTTAGGGTCTCCCTTCCCCTTGTATTTGTCAAATTTTTATGGTTTAAACTCTAGCAAAAATGGTATCTAAAAATAATCCATGTTGAATGGGTAAGAAAACACATCATATAACATAATTTTTTTGGTATATTTCCTATCTTAGATGGTGGTAATTTCATCCTTCATTTGTTGTCATTATTGGTCTAGGAAACTAGATGGAACATTGGTATAAGGTGGATGTTGTGTGATTAAAACTAGATTACTTTTACTGAGATATAGTGGATGCATGGTTCACTATGGAAGGTTAGTTTGGTTAGGGAATTGACTAGGAATATGCATTAACATATTAGGATGAAATTTTTATAATTTCATGCATTGTGGTGTGATATTATAGTTAAGATTTGGTATATGGGCTTGGTTTTGGATAAATTATTGCTGAGATGGAAGGATATGTCTAGGAGTGAAATAATATGCCTATTGAGGTTGACTAGGTACTTGTTATTGACTATTCAAACCTTTATTATTAAGGTTAACATTTGAACCAAGGCGGTATCATTGAGTTTGTGTTATATGAGGAATAAAATTCAATTGTTTCCTAATCAATACTTGTGGAACATTAGAACCTCTTAGTTTTGTGAACCTTTGTTGGGAAGTAGATGCATGTTAAAGGTTAAATTTTTTTTGTTGACCAATACTTGTACGTTGTTGATTAGACATAATTTGTGATTGTAATGGTATGTTGGTCTACAACTAAATAGGTCTGTTCATCACTACCTGGGAAGGTGGAAGATTAGTTTCCCCTATTGAGGTGGTATAATGTTTTATCTATACTACATTGGTATATTGGATTGTACCTATTGTTTTAGAATGTTAGTCATCACCTGTCATAATGGAGTAACATTCATCACATTTTTTTGAGTCACGACACTGGTTATTGACTGACTATTTAATCTTTGAGGTTGCATGCTTGAAGAAGCAACTTGTTAAGGATTAGAGGTAGTTTTTTAAGGTTGAGACGTATAATTTACTACCTCCTACATTTGTGTAGCACTCATGGTGTTAATTGAATTAATGTTTTATTGTGGACTAGTTGTTTATACATTTATGCCACTTTGGTCTAGATTGTATGTCACTTGTATTTGTTCTACTATATTTGGCTCACTATTTTATGTGTAGGCAAAAGATACTTCTTTGATAGCTAGGGAATTGAATATGTCTCCATCTTAAATTCTTTGCATAAATGGGTCTATACCTTAATTTTCTTATCTTATCAACTTGATTAAAATTCATGTTGAAGGAGCTAACTCAATAAGAGGAGCATTTGACAAGGTCATGTTATTGAAATTATGTGTTAAGTTTAGATGGGTTTGGTATGTTGTCTACATCTATATAAAGTGGTCCTCCATGAGCTATTTTATTATAAAAATCATAAGAGTGTCATGATATGGCATTGACACTATAGATTTAGGATTAATAGAAGAGGCATGTTTGATATTTGGATTATAAGGCATGTTGTAGTCACTCTTACTACACTTGGCAAATTTTCGTGGGGGAACTATACTAAAAATGTATCCCCTACATCTATGGATATAATTAAGACTTTGTCCTTGTTCATAATAAATTGATGATCAAACAAATAATGGTTATAAGCTAATGGCATTGTAACGTAGTATAAGTGTTTTTGGACTTGTTCTATAACCAAAGGTACGCTAGATAGGTATTGTGCCATTTATTCTTGATATTGCTCCAATTATAGAGGTATGTTGACCAAAAAGTGGGTCAAAGGATCTTGGCTTTGTTCCCCCACTTGAGTGTTATAATTTGTATAAGGATTCATCTCACAAATGACATTATATCCATAGGTGTCTTGAATAAAATATTCTTGTGCGACCATATTACTATACCCTAGATTGTACATTATGCCACTATGAGTATAATGAGACATGTTTGAATCATTGGTGAATGATTCATGAAAAAAGGGGTTAGAGTTATAAAAACTCTAAAAAATAATGTCTAAAAAGATAAAAAGGTTCAAACTCAGTCTAATTTTGTTAAAGGGATATACATGTATATCCACAAAGGTCTATGCTAGAACCTGGTATAAAACAATCCAACATTAAATGTCTCACACAAAAAGGTCAAGTGGATGAACTAAAATAAAAATTCCAAACTCTAGGTTCAAAGTGTTCCAAATAGGTCTTAATCTAGGAAAATAAAGGTTGCTAGGTATTTTGTCTAAACATGACATCAAAATCTAAGCTCAAATAAAGGAATGTGCTAAGACTTTCAGAAAAACAAACACAAAATTTAGACTTAAAAATAAGGTGAGATATTTAATCTAAAAAATCTAAAACACTTTGGCATAAACTAGGCATTCAACATTAGACATATACTTGGTCAATTGGTATGAGGAAATAAATAAAAGGCACTTTAAGATAGACTATTTTCTCCCAAATTAAGGCACAAATGATAACTATAAAATTTGGGTAAATAATTAACCTAAGTTACACAACCCAAAACATAAAGATCTATGTCTAGGCCCAAATTACACAAGTCATAAATATAAGTCAATCAATGCTTGGATTTTAACATGTTAAGGTTTATAAAAAAATCAACAAAGGAAAACTAGATTTTATTTGATCAATAAGTTTGACAAAGGTGAATGTCATAATGATACTAGACAAAGAGCCAAAAGGCACACATGGATTAGTTTCAAAACTCAAACTCATGTTAAAATATGTCTATAAAAATTATTCAAGAAGAGTAAGACATTATCACTCTATAAAGGTATGATCGATTTTTTGTTTCAATACTCTAAGGCACAAAATTTTAAATTATTTGGGTAGTATAACGTTACCCTTTCCACTCAAGTGTCACACACAATTTTTTTGATAAAACATTTAAGGAAAATGTATGATGCCAAATGGATGGTGTAATACATCCTCAAATAATGGAGTGATGTGTAAAAAAAACTCATTTTTACATGGTATAAAAAATAAATGGTTTTAGAATCAAATACCAATCAAGTAAAATGAATAATGAAAAAATACAACTAAGTATACTATCTAAAGTGCTAAAACTGATAAGGTGCATCATATCACTGGATTTCATCTATATGCATTATCTTAGGAGGATTTTAAGTGTTAATCCAAAAATAAGGAACATGAATTAGTAGTGTTTTTACAACCCTTCTTCTCCCAAGATATTATACAATGACATAGAAATTTGGTTTACTCACCCTGCATTAACAATATGTTCATGGCAAGTGGGGTTTTTCTAAAACTTAAATTTTCAGCCATCTGGATGGTCCCAAGTGTGATTAACAATAGATATGCCTCGCATAAATTTATTTCATACCAATTAACATATTATTCAATGGTCTATTCATTTTCATAGCGATTCCATCTATGTAATTCTTAGTGGAATCCCCTAGTTAACTAGTCTTGACTTGGGTTTTCATTATAATTAGAGAGGTTTTTTACTCAACCACTTAGAAATTGTAATATACATGTACTTATTTATATACCACATCATGTAATGGGGTGGAAACAATGTTAGGAGATGAAACCCTACGTCAAATTTTCCCTAAATAACTCGTAAGGAGGCTATGAACTCCCACACACAAGCCAAGTTGCATTAAAAATAAATGATTAAGTGAAAAGACATTAAAGGTTGTGTCTATATCACCCAAACCATATGGGTTTTAGGGAGATCCTTAAAAATATTATTTTTATGCCTTGTACAAGGCACATTTACAAATAAAGGGAACTTTTGGTCACCCAAGTTCCCTAAAGGGGATGTGGAGAAAACATACATGCCACTTTCATTTTGCAAAAAACAAACAAGTTACAATCAAACAAACATAAAATGAAAAACTGTTATGAGTTATAAAACTAATGTGAGAATTCATTTTATTCCACCAAAATTAAGTATGAATTAAATTTTTGAATACTTAGCATGTGTTTATTTAAAAACTTAAACAAATAAAAAAATGACCTTAAACAAAAAGATTACTAAAGGAAATATCGAAATGTGCATTTTACAAGTGAGAAAGGTTTTAAATGTTTCCTTGTGGAAATTGGATCCTAAAAAACTATTAGAGGGTCCTTGTTATTAGAATCAATTTCATGAATGCATAAATCACTTCTCAAATTTGGCTCTCGGGTTTACATAGTGCAAAACCACAAAACATAGAGTAAAATTACAACTCTAAAAAATCGTAATTGTTAGTGCAATAATGCAATTTTTGAGAAAATAGAGTATAAAATGAAAAATCACTACTCTATCTACAAAAATTCAAACCAAGGCAAAAATCTAACTCTAAGAGTTGTAATATTGTAACTTTTAAAGGCAAAATCATTACCATTTAAGCAATATTGTGATTCAAAGAATTGTGGTATTACGATATCATGACTATAGAGTCATGATATTCTAATATCACAACTTTCACTGCATGTAGAAAATGGTCAATAGAACATTACTATTTATATGAAAAATATAAAATAGAGGCAAAACATAACTATATGAGTTACTATATTATAGTCGTAAGAAAAAAATCATGATTACATAGTGAAAACTCGTAGATTCTAGAAAAACATCCCTTAGCTTGAAAGTTTCACCTATTTTAGTTATCAATATCAAATTATGAAATGAAAATCATTAGAAGAGTTTTTTTAAAATCCTTAATATCAACTTCATGGGGTGCATGTTCCACCAAGCATGCCATTTGTGATCATAGGAATCCAAGAAGGGAGGTTAGTAGAGTGTTAGTTTAAGTAATAAAACTAAAAAAAAAAACACACTAACACTAACACTTATAATCCTATATCTTATGGGTGAGCTTAATGAAAAAAATACAAATGGAATCATAACATGCAAAATACATCAAATATCTTACCTTATTTGAGATCTCCAAATGCTTTATTGAGTGGCTTTCTCAGTTTGTGCTCAAAGAGTCTTTGGAAATGGAGTTTATATGGCTACCTCTCTCCTTGGCACCATTATGTCTTGCATCGTCTTCATGTGTCTTGGTTCAATATTTTGGCATTATAACATTATTTATATGAATCTCATGCAACAAAACCTGCATGATAATTATATAAATTCCAAGATTTGAATTCAATAGGTAATGGCTTGTATTTATAGAAAATGGATCTAACCCTAATCCAAGGTGAGTCAAGGTGGAGTTAAGGATTTAAATGGTTTCAAACCTAACCTAAATGAGTCAAGACTAACCATAGTAGATTGAATAGTTGTCTATTAATCATTATTTTTAATGAATAGGCATGGGTCTCTAAAACGGGATGTTTTAGGATATTTCCAAAGAGCTTGACAACTCACAAAGGTCATGATGAAAGGCTAGGATATTTGCATTTTCAAATTTCCTTTTTTAGTTATTCATAAATTACACATGTATAATTAAACTAGGCATATGATATGATTTAGCTTGTTAATTTTCTTTATTAACCATTTATCATTTCTAAGATTTAATTTAAGTGTGCAAGTGCCCCACTTAATAGGTCCATAGGCCAAATTGACTGTTGTGATGCTACAAGATGCTTAGAGATGAATCCATGAGCGTTTGTTGTTGCATACAATAGGATACCACAATTATGGATGCCTCAACATGATTTTGAGATTTGATGAATGATGCATAAGCAAATTTGGGATTTTCAATGATTCATATGCTTAATTTGTAATGTTTGGTAACAATCAATCTGAAGTTCTATCAAAAGCTAGTTATGGCTAATTTTAGGTGTTTACAATAACTCCAACCACAACAAAAATATTAAAATAATTTAAACCAAGGTAAAAATGACTAAACCAACTAAGGAGGCCATCATGCCTTTATGTATATCTATAACAGTGTTGTAGGACACATCTCATGTGACCATGTTCCGACTATAACCTTTAAACCTTAACCAAATACTAACCTAACTAGACCTTCACCCAATAATTCCTATTATCTGAGCAATGCTTAACAACCTCTTCATTCTATTAATTCTTCTTCAAACTATATTAGTAACCAAGATCAACACCACCCTAAAATTATCATTTAAGGCCCCATTTCCTACGTAGATAACTACCAAATCCAATTACCAGATTGAAATTATGTAATTGCAACTCAAAAAACCAAGGTCACTATCAAGGGACCATAATTGAATACTATTAATGAGACCATTCAAACTTCCATGCCTATCATAAATAAATTAATTGACAAAACCAAGGATAAGACTTATGATATTATGGAGCAGTTAAAGAAGACACATGTACATATATCTATCATGGATTTTTTACATACATAAAACGTCCAAAAATACATCTTAAATGAGTACTTGAATGAATCCCTCATGCCAAATGACATCACTCTAAGTAAATTCCAATACATTATAGGAAACTTGGCCCCTATCCAATTCTTACCTAGCCCCTCTACATAATAAAGCATTGTACATTGAGGTCGGTATAATGAACCATAAATTTAAATAAATAATTGTAAAAAATGGTTTATTCCTCAAAATTGTGTCTCTAAATTTGATCAAACATCTTGGATATATAATAGTTGATTTTCATCCAAATACCATTTTTATCAAGGGATATGATAATGAATATTGGGAATCTTAAGGTACTATTAGTTTTCTAGTGGTCATTAGGACTTTGACCCATGACACTTTATGCCATGTTTTAGACCTATAACTATATTTTAATTTATTATTGGTCTGACCCTAGATCCATGAAATTATGGCTATACCTTTTACATTTCATCAATGTATGAAATTTTCACATTTAGAAATGGAAGTGACTATACCAGTGGATGTTTAGCCATATCAATATTATAAAGATCCCAAGGTTGAGTATAAAATCTATAAAAATAAATTTGGTTTGAATCCTATGCCCAAATATGACAAATAAAGAGACAAAAAGGAAAATCCATTAAGTCTAGACCAAAATCTAATTAAATTGACCCAGATAGCCTAGCTTTTACCTCAGCCATACCTCCACCAGACATTGCCAATAATTTTTATATAAATGACAAAGTATCAAAGAATATAGTACCCATAATGCATTACATATTACCAAATTTTCAAAAAATCCAAAATCTTATGGGAGACCTAAGGCCAAAATTACTTATATGGAGTGGCAGACCAAGGGAAAATCTTAACTAAATAAGCCCATTATTTTCATACCAACCTCTAGCCTAGAACAAGACGGCTTAGCCAAAGATGATTCATGGTTTTATGATAATAAGTTAGATGATTATTTATAAATCATAAATTATCCTATACCTAATCAGATTATGGATCACCTAGATTATTAAGGTAGAGGTCTAGGGCTACATTAGTAAGGCATGATTGAACTAGTCTCAATGACCAAGTACAAGGGAACCTATTGTATTAGATTTAAACTATATGGGGGTGACCTTACATACCTTATTCCCATTCTAACACCATAGACTAGTGAAGATGATGTTAGTAGTGATGTAGGGTTTTATTAAAGCATCTACAATAACCTTGCTACTACATAATTATTTATACCCCATGCCATTTATATCACTAAATCTATTTATCAACATTTCCTTTAACCCTTTATCACCAACAATTGATATAATGGGACCAACAAGAGTAAACAATTACATTATATGAGTTTGAAAATTATGAGGCCATATGCAAATTTATGGGATTGAGGAATCATATTCCTCTTGGAGATCACAAGTAAGGATTTTCTATTAGATTGGATCTTACTACCTATTTTAGAGAGTGGGTTAACTTTCCTAACCAAATACAAAAATAAAATCAAATATTTAGATATAAAATTGAAAAACTCATTGAGGCCCTTTTTGACTAGGGTAAAAGTAAAGAGAAAGGCAAGTCTCTTAGTGAAAATTAGTTTATGACACTATTAGATGGGGATGTTCACCTATGTTCCTATGAAGCATAGAAAACCTATATATTGAAGCCTATTATGGATTATAGATCAGTAATAAAGAGTAGAAATATTTTTTGTAGATTTTATAAGAGTTCCCAAAGACATTTGTTTCATGGCTTTTTTAAACATTAGGGGATTCTGATTTGTCCTAATTGGAAAAATTAGATGAGTAGATTTGGATAAAGGACTTTTCCATTGACAACAAGTTTACCTCATTGTATAATATGTTAAAATATGGTTATACACTTATTATGTATGAAACTTTATAGGTTAATATTAGGAATATAAAGGACCCAAATTGGATCAAAATAGGTTCATCCCTCATTGAGAAGGAACATAAAGTATTTGCATCCCTTCCTAGGGATTTTGTTAACATATTTGCATGGGATTATTTAGAATGAGAGAATATATTACCCATAATACATTACATATTAAAAAATTATCAAAAAATACAAAATATTATGGGATACCTAAACCCAAAATTACTTGCATGGAGTGGTAGACCAAGGGAAAATCTTAGCTGAATAAACCCATTATTTTAAATCTAGCCTCTAGGCTATAAAATGATTCCTTATCCAAATATGATTCATGGATTTACACTAATGAGTTATTTGATTATTTCCAAATCATAAAGTATCTTATCTCTAATTAGATTATGGATCATCTAAAATATTAAGGTAGAGGCTTAGGGATACATTAGTAAGGCACAATTGAACCAATCTTAATGATTAAGTATAAGGTAAACTATGGTATTGGATTTAAACCCCCTAGGGGTAACCCTACATACCTTATTCCCAATCTAACACCATCAACTAGTGAAGATGGTATCAACAGTGATGTAGGTTCTAATTATAACATCTATAATGATTTTACTGCTACATATTTATTTAAACCCCATGTCATTTATATCATTAAATTTATTTATCAACCTTCATCTTTAACTCTTTATCACCCATAGATGATAGAATTATACCAACAAGAGTCAACAATACCATTATATGAGTTTGAAAATTATGAGGCCATATGTGACTTTATGAGATTGAGGAATCTTATTCCTCTTGGAGATCACAAGCAAGGTTTTTTCTATTAGATTAGATATTGTTGCCTATTTTAGAGAGCAGGTGAACTTTCCTAGCTAAATATAAAAATAAAAGTGAAGAGAAAGGCAACAAGATCTAAAAGCGAAAACCTCTTTGAGGACCTTTCTAACTAGGGTAAAAGTAAAGATAAAAGCAAGTATCTTGGTGAAAATTAGTTTATGACACCATTAGGTAGGGATGTTCACCCCTATTCCTACAAAGCATATAATACCTATAGAATGAAGCCTATTATGGATTATAGATTAGCATTAAAGAGTGTCAATATTTTGTGCATAGTATCCAAGATTTAATTGAGGTATTTGTTTCATGGTCTTTTCCAACATTAGGAGATTCTGATTCATCCTACTTGGGAAAATTAGACAAGAAAGTTTGGCTAAAGGACTTTTTAATTGCCAACAAGTTTACCTCCTTGTAGAATATGTTAGAACATTATTTTAAACTTATTCTGTATGACACTTAAAAGATTAATATTATGAATTTAAATGACCCAAATTGGATCAAATTAGGCACATCCCTGATCGATAAGTAACTTGAAGTATTTACATCCCTTCTTAGGGAGTTTGTTGACATATTTGCATGGGATTATTTGGACATGCCAAGTTTAGACCCCACCTTGGTATTACACCATCTCATTGTACATAATAATTCCAAAACCATTAATATAAAGCTATGTAACATGCATATTCATATTTGTTTGATAGTGAATAAAGATTTGCAGAAACTATTGGATGTAAGATGCACCAACCCAATCGACTAAGTTGATTTTAAACATTGTGCTAGTGAGAAATAAACCAAAAGGTATCAAAACATGTAATTATTTTAGAGATATCAAAAAATCCTATTTGAGAGATGAATTTTATTTTCCTAACATTGACATGATAGTAAACTCAATAATTAGATATGAAATGTTTTATATTATCGATGGATTTTCAAGATATAACCAGATTAAAATTGCATTAAAAGATCATCATAAGACACTATAACATGTTTTTTATCAAATGATGATGTTTAGACATAAATTTTTTGGATCCACTTACCAAATAGCCATGATAGTGATTTTACATGATATGATACATGACATTATTAAGGACTATGTCGATGACATCCTAGGTAAATCAAAGACTCATGTTAACCATTATCCATGCTATAAATAATATTTGATAAACTTTGTAAGTATAATGTTAGGATTAATCTAAAAAAGTGTGTATTTGACATAACATATATAAAAATTTTAAGATTCATTGTCTCTCATAGGGGCATTAAATTTAACCCAACCAATGTTCATGTAATTATATAAATACCACTACCATCTACCTTAAAGTAGCTTCATAGCTTGTAGGGCAAGATCCAATCAATCTGACACTTCATATCATAGTTGTCTAACAAATTCCATCCATTTACACACTTGATAAAGAAGGGAATTAATCTATCTTATAATAATAACATAAATCATTCAATCATCCTAAGGAATATCTTGCCAATCCACTTGTTTTATTTCCACCCATGCCAAACAAGCCATATCTAATTTACCTATTAGTGATTCAAAATTCCCTCAAGGCACATTTAACACACTATAATGAACATGAAAAAGAGCATGCCCTATATTATCTAAGAATAATATTGGTCATGTATAAGCATAATTATATGTTGATTGAAAAATCCTATTTAGTAATGGTATTCATAGACCAAAAGTTGTGTCATTATATGTTAAACAACAAGACCATTATTATTGCTAAAGTAGATCCACTAAAGTATCTACTTTCCAAAATATCTCTATAGGGTTGCATGGAAAAATGAAATGTGTTATTGAGAGAGTTAAAAATTGAATATGTTGATTAGAAGGCCTTTACGGAGAAATTATTCATAAATCAACTTGCATAAGCTCCTCTTCCCAATACCTAACTTCTTACATTTGTATTTTTTAATGAGACTATTATGAAAAACATATAAGTAGAAACACCTCTTGAGCTATAATAGTGAAATATTGACTTTGACAATTCATTCTTAGCTAGTGGATCAAGTGCTAGAATATTTTTTATTACACCAAAAGGGGATCTTATTCCCATGTCCTTTTGCATTATATTTTCATATACCAATAACATGGCTAAGTATGAATCACTCATTATAGGGCTTCATCAAGCAATATAGGGGAACATCTAACATTTACTAGTGTATGGTGATTCTTAGTTAATCATCAATTAGGTCATGGACTAATACTAGACTAAGGTTGAGAAGTTTCTACCCTATAAATATATGGTCTATACTCTCAATTAGTAAATTTCCAACATTTAGATTGAAATAATACCTCAAACTAATAATAGAATAGTTGATGTCATGGCCATTATTGGCTCTATGATTCAAATCATAAACAAAGTAAATGATTATCAATTTCTTGTTAAAAACCTCTTAGGTTTGTCACATGAAAAATTATTAATTAAGGTGGTTTGTGACAATGTTGGTCCCATGTATCCCTAGTAATCTGATATATATGCCTATCGCCAAGACCAAACTATGCCTCTTGACTTATCACATAAGAAATAAAAGGCCTTTACCCACAAAGCCTATCATTATACCCTACTTAGACCAACCTTGTATTGTAGAGATATAATGGAACTTTGATTGATTATTTACCTTCAATAGAATATAGATTAGTATTGAGGGAAGTTCATGAAAGAGTGTGAAAAAGCCACACTATCAAGGAAATCTTAGCCAAAATTTTACTGTGTACTAGTCATTATTAGTATACTATAGAATTAGACATAGTTGTATATGTGAAGAGGTGTGTCAAGTGTTAGAAGTATGGTAATCTAACTCATGCTCCAACCAAGACACTCAAACCCTTGACAATGATGGTTATTCTCAACATGGGGACTCAACCTCATATGGAAGATCAATCCTAAAACCTCCTAACTACTATCAAATACTTCACTAAGTGGGTGAAAGCCATTCCCTTCACTTACATAAGTGGTAAGGAGATATCTAAGTTCAAATTCAATCATCTCATATTCCATTATGGTATCCCCTCTAACATTATATCTAATAATTTTAGATCATTTAAAAACAATAATGTGAAATCACTTTACACCTAATACCATATCAAACAATATTTCTCTACCACTTACTACCTACAAGGCAATGGCCAAGTTGAGGCTTCTAACAAAACCATTGTCAATTATCTGAAGAAGATTATTAGTGATATTATTATTAATTGGCATTTGTATTTGTTTAACATCCTCTGGGCATACCATACCACATTCCATACTCCAATAAAATATATACCCTATTTACTTATTTATAACACTGAGGCTATTCTTCTTATTGTGTTTGATTTTCCTTCTCTATGGATTTCATTACAACACATCATCGATGATGAGGACTAAAATGTAGATCACTTTTAGGAGTTATAATTACTTGATGGAAAACTTATGGCCACCTTGAATAAACTTTAGGCATATCAAAACAAATTAAGAGGCCAATACAATATTCACATTAAGCATCTTGAATTTGAGCTTGGTGACCTTGTGTTAAATGAGAATGAAAATAATGCCAATATCAAGATAAATAAAAAGTGAAAGTTCCAACCAAATTGGTTAGGTACTTATGTAGTTATTTCTAACTATGGTTTTAGAGCATATATTCTCTAAATGCCAGAAAGAGATGAACTTGAAAAACTAATAAACATAATGCACCTTAAACATTTTTATGCTTGAGGGACTTAAATTATTATCTACAAGGATCATTTAAGTTTCCCACATTATACCCATTATTTATACTATATCCTATATCATTCTATCATGATATTAACCCCTTTCCAGCTACTAAATCCACCTATCATGTTTGGCCTCAGTTCTAATTAATTTATACTTCAAGCACATTTAGTGGTTAATGACAAATTTAGTTCTAATAGTTGTTTATATGAAAGAGTATGATAGTGGTCTTGGTAATTATATCTTTCATTTATTATTATGTTCTATACTAGTGCTACTAATTATATTTGCCTATGGGAGAATTAGTACTACTAACCCTTTACCATTTTTTCCTAATTATAACCACCAATGGTTAAATTATAATAAACACCTTTACCATGCATTTCTACATCACCTTACCATTACTATTGCCATACCTTACCATATTTTATACCCGAACTTGATGGTACTTAGTTAGGTGTCTTTTATGTAGGTAGAATTACAATGACTTGAGGTCATATGAGACTATATAGGTAATACTTGATTTACATTGAGGTCAGCTTAATCACCCCTTTACCATACTCAATTTTCAATGAATTTAAGGTTTAACACTCTCACCATTTTGTGAACATGTTTATACCATGCGCTCGCTATTTTATGAGTTAGACTGTTATGTGTCTAGTAATTATCAATCAAGTTGAAAAGCCTATAAAATTTAAAAAACATTTTAAATAGTTATAAAAACCCTAAACATTTAAAAAATTCCTAATAAAATCCTAAAAATAAAAAAATCATGAAAATTGCTTTAGAATTTCCATGCAAGATATACAATTGTCAAAATTTTCTAGGATGGGCCATCTTATCTAGCTAACTTCATTTCTAGACCACTTTTGTCTTTTTCCTCCCATTTCTAGGAGAACTACATTGACCTAAGGTCTACATATACTACATAGGTATCACTTGGATACATAGGGTATGTCAAGTTAGTTTGGTCACCACCTCTTTGCCTTCTTTTCTTATTTGACCACTTTTTTTACTTAAAGATTTTGGAACTCCTATCTATTTCACAAGTAACCACTTTTAATTTAGTTTCCCCATCCTTATTGGCCTTAGATGTATGCTCTCACTATTTTTTGTGTTGTTTTTGTGAGAATTATGCATTCAAATTCAATGCATGAATGACCACTTAGCTTTTCTTATTCTCTCTCCATTTTATGAGTAGTTTCAATTTGAATGCTCTCATCTTTTTGTGAGAAACTATTGCCTATGCTCTTGCCATTTTGTGATCTCATTCTCATTATAAGTCATAGATGCAATAAATACTATGAATTACCAATTTATCCCATTAGTGGATACTCATCTCTTGACTTTTAGTGTGGTTTTAGCCTAAACCATAATCTCATGCTTACATGATTTGTATGTGTTATATTTTCATGATTGTGAAATGTCATCCCCCTTATGCACTTACCATTTTTAGAGATCATTCAAGTTTTTATTCTATAAGTTAATAATGTTTTCATATAATCATTTTATTCTATCCCATATCTTGGGATAATTACATTTGGCATGAAGTTTATGTTGGACCTCAAGTCCATAAAACTATGGAGGAAGTGTCCACTTGCCTAGTGCATCTATAGTTAACTTAGATAACCCTTCCTTTTCTTCTATTTATGTATTTCATTTCTCCCTATATCCTAGGATAAAATATTTGCCATTGTACCCTTTATCATTGTCTTCCTATATCCTTGGTGTAACCTTATGCTAGTTGGTATTATTTTGTTTTACCTGTGTCATTACTACCTAGATTAGGGGTCACATTGTCAAAAAGAGTAACATATATATTACACATGCATGAATAATTTATTTCTATTAATACTAAACTTATGATTAACCATTGTTTGTGTATTGTTGTTTATTTAGCTTAATTTTTTTGTTTACCTTTGTGTGTTTAGAATAGTTTGATTACTGCACTTTTATTTGCTTTGGATTGTTTATTTGTTTATAACTTTCATTGTTTTTTATTTGTCTCTTTATTTATTTTATCTATCTTTGTTTGTTATATTTTTTAGTCTTATTTATATTATTTATTTATTTTATTTAGTTATTGTGTTTGTTTATGTCATGTTTGTTTGTTTGTAGTCTTATTATTTGTTTATAGCCCGGGTTTTTATTTTGTTTGTACAGTTTTTTTTTATTGGTTTTGTTTGTTTGTTAATTCTATTTGTTTTTAAAGATTTTGTTTATTTGTATTTGTTTTTATAGATTTTGTTTATTTGTATTTGTTTTTTATGGTTAGTTTTTTTTATTTTTATTTTATTTTATTTTTATTTGCCTTTTTGTTTCTTGGTTGTCGTAGGTCTATTACATTTTATTTAAACTTAAGTCTTGATTATCCATATCTTGTACATATGTTTTGAATTTTTATATTTACTCTTAAACTTGGTTTATTTGTTTTATATTCACACTTGGGATTTGATTGTTCATATCTTATTACTAGGTTGTTTATATTTACACTTAAAATAAGTTTTTCATGATTAGGGTATATATTGTCATTTTAGTTGTTCATAACTATGGTGCATAATATCACAAGCTAAAAAAAAAACTAGGAATAAAGAGATTATCTAATTAATGCAATGAGAGTACTTATCTGATATATCAAAACTACTAAATACCCAAACACATACCTCAATATATGAGTAATAAACATGAGTAAAAATGATTAATTAGGTGTTTATATAGAAATGCATCTCTAAATAAGCATATATATGAGTCATAAAACATAATTATATGATAACCAATAGAATAACATCTCATAAACATGGCATAAATAATAAATGAATAGAGCATAAATCAGCACAAACACTAAAAATGTTAAACATCCATAATGTTAATCAATGATAAGCATGCGATAAACAAAAAAAAGGACATGGAATTATATATATATATATATATATATATATATATATATATATATATATATATATATATATGTATATATGTATATGTATATGTATGTATGTATGTGTGTGTGTGTGTGTGTGTGTATATATATGTATATATATATATATATATATGTATGTATGTATGTATGTATATCAAAGGAATATCGTATACATGTACATCATCCTTGAATAACCCAAAACTACATGTTTATATATCTCAAATGTCATAGTACATACATGATATATACATATCATAATGGTGTCTCAAAATACATCAATATGTTGATATAAAAAGTATAATGACATTTGCCACAACTATACCAAAATGAGAAAATGACAAGATCGCTACACTCAGTTATATATATATATATATATATATATAGCTAAGTGTAGGGATCTTGTCATTTTTTTATTTTGGTATAGTTGTGGCATATGTCATTATACTTTTTATATCAACATATTGATGTATTTTGAGACACCATTATGATATGTTTATATCATGTATGTATTATGACATTTGAGATATATAAACATGTAGTTTTGGGTTGTTCGAGGATGATGTACATGTATACGATATTCCTTTGATATACATACATACACACACATACATACATACATATATGTATGCATGTATGTATGTGTATGTATGTATGTATATCAAAGGAATATCGTATACATGTACATCATCCTCGAACAACCCAACACTACATGTTTATATATCTCAAATGTCATAATACATACATGATATATACATATCATAATGGTGTCTTAAAATACATCAATATGTTGATATAAAAAGTATAATGACATATGCCATAATTGTACCAAAATCAAAAAATGACAAGATCCCTACCCTTATATATATATATATATATATATATTGTCTATGGGACCTATGGTTAGAGGAGGCCCTAATGGCTCTAATGGTTATGGCTAATATATATACTAACTAATGCACCTATAACATGAGTCCTAATGTGAGACCGAGTAGATCTACTAACTACCCTTTGTGCATCCTAGACCTTAAATAAACAACCTTCTATTCCTTTAGTATGGTCATCTCATAGGCTCATCAATAATGTTAAGCCTCATCCTTAGCCTAAAATCACTCCATAACTATCTATGAGAATCCTACATGTGTCCTGACTCCCGAAGATGCATCTCACTCTCGCTTAAGCCTATCAACATTGGCCAATGCCTTCTCTTTATTTTTAATGCCTTGATTCTTCTCAATGGTAAGTTGGTAATACACTTGTACCATCCTATCTATCTCAACCTTTATTTAGGTGACATCTAACTAAACCTTAGTCATATCATCATCCCTCATATATAGGGTGCTCTAAAAACTAGTAACCTACCATTGTAGGCCTATAATATCTCATATTTTAGTGGTGATCTCTTTATCTAGCATGCTTATGTGCTTTATCACTATAGCTATGCTAGAAGGCCACACCTATCCTAGATTAACTCGAGCCACTATAATCCATGTCATGATAGGATTAAAAACCATCAAATATAGGCCATCATCCCCATCATATCCACCTCCATCTCCTCCACCATATCCTCCATCATGGTCATCATCATCATCATCCCCCTCCCCATCACTATCCTACTAGGTGTTATAACAACAACTCGATGTATCAACCTCCATCTCCTTAATATCCATGTGCATATGTCCCCTACCTATATTGGAACATTCAACCTCATAGGGCATACTTATACCCACCAATGTATATAGTTTTGGGTGACCCCTACATCTGTATCTCCTCCTACATAAGCCCAAGAAACTCAAGGAACACTTAAATAACTCATAGTAGACACACTCCTCTAGGTAACAAGAGTATCATGACTAATATTTTAGGTCACATGCACAAACCATATAATCCCCTTAGATACATCTTGTGTGATCTTGAACTACTAAAGTACCTGATTAAGGTGATATTCCTCAATAATATGGTATTATCTCCCAACTAGAAAACATATCATCATCTTAAAAACCATATACCACCCATCCCATAACCACTCTAATTATTTTGTAAGGTAAGGCCTCCAAATGAAAAATTTGGTGTAAGATCATCAAACTTCTAATAATAAAATGGAATATCCTTCATATGCCCACACTTGTCTACTCTTTTTTAAGCTTAACCATATGCCAATAGCTCCTTTGGGTCTTATAATTATTGAATCCATAATAGTTACTCAATTTAAATGTGATCCCAACTCTAGACCATTAAAAAGGTGTAATCCCCAATACTACATCCACCAAAATATGTTATCATATGAATATCCTTATAAATTTATTCCAATACATATTCCCCCCAAGAAAAGCATGTATAATCATCAAGCATACTCCACACTACACCTCTAAGACCCATATGAAAGTACCATATTATCCTATCATGTAGCAATAAGTCATTTATAATGGCCATGAGAATAAATTCATCCCTATAAATAAGAGTTGGTGGTAATGGTTCCCCAATAGGTAAATCATCAGGTTAAATGTCAATATATGTCTGCATAAGGTCTATATCTACCTTCCCATGAAACATGGGGATACCTTGGTAACTATTATAAACTAAATTTTCACCCTTAGAACTTATTTCAATCCTTCCAAATTTGGAATAATATTGAAACAATCCTAGGTTGTGGGTGTCCTAAACTTTGATTCAATTTATATTTTAAAGGGCTAGCTCCCCTTGATGAATCACTTAGGATCACAAACTAATATACTAACTTGTTAATAAAAGAGATAGAAACCTATTATAATGGAGGTGATGCACCAAAATATTTAGACCAATACCAACCAATTTCATATGCACTTCAACCATGAGACTAACCTAAAACAAACACTACTTTTAATCTACCTATCTACATCAACATTTCATGTGAAGGTTTTGAAAGATGCTTGGGTTAGGAGGACTAGTCAATAGGTTATAAAATGACACTAGTGAATAAACAACTCAATCAAGCTTTAACACTTAAAAATACCTATAACAAGGATTTCAAACTGAATATGAATGCTAGAGAAGGACATGCCAAGGAAGTAAATCTAGTCACTTGGCAACATTAGCTAGTCACACACACACACACACACACACACACACACACACACACACACACACACACACACACACACACACACACACACACACACACACACACACACACACACACACACACACACACACACACACACACACAAACCAATCAAAAGAGGATGTAAAATATAAGTTTGTCATTGATTAAAGGCTTGAAAATGGGTAGGTATTCACCATACCCAAGTGGAGGATACAAACATAGTCTATCAAGGCTAAATTTATAAAAAAAGTGAGAGATAAGATAAGAGAAGGGTGCAAGAGAGAGTGAGTGACAAGTGTTCAAAAGAGAGTTATAACAAGAAAGGAGGTATGAAACTATCTCAATAGGTCTTATAGGACATATGTGCTCTACTAAAGATTATTTCTTACTCTAATTGGTGTGGAAGTCTCAAACCTTACTCAATACCTTTATCATACTCTTGAAAACCACCCCTTCTCTTAGCTTGTGATGGAAAAATGGAAAACTTGATCACTAAATCCTCTTGAACTATATCTTGACCTAATATTTGACACTGTGCATTTGCTTAGGAGTCTTCATAACTGATGTTACAATGATGATTGAAACTCCTAAGTGTCTTAAAACCCACACATCCTTACAATGCCTACCTTTTCTTATAAGATTCAAATCTTGGTCTCACCCTCACCAAGGAAATATGTCTCCATGGATGGGCTATTCACATCATATTAGCCTTTAAAAAATCATTTATAATCTTCAAACTCTCTCCAAGACTCTATTTTGCACTGAAAGCTCTCATTTAGCCTCATTTGTAGTAGCCATGAAAACATGTAAACCTCATTGTGTATAATAATGTACATAATATATTTGGAAAATGATAATATATTTAAGGACCTAGTATCTTGTTCCATCTCCATGAATAGTTTAATGACCTAGTTCTAAGTAGTACACTTTTTATTTTATTCCCTCTCCTCAATTAGGCCTCTATGCTTAGAAACTATGTTTGGATAAAAATAACTTCCAAACATGTGAAAAATATAATAAGTGCATGATTAAATTTTACTACAATGTGACCATGATTCATACCAACTTTGGGCTTCTAAAACCTTGTGTAGGTAGGAGAACCAAGAAATGGCCAAGAAACTAGCCCTTTCTCAAGACTATTTCAGATTGTCTTTGAAAACCAAACCTAAACATGTAATTTCATAATGGATTGTTTATTTTAGGAACTATTATCCCATTAAAAATCCATGGAAATTTGTATTACCTCAATTTTAGTGGAAGTACACTTTTTATTCTATTATCTCTCCTCAATTAGGCCTTCATGCCTAGAAACTGAGTTTTGGCACAAAATCACTCCCAAAAATGTGAATCCTTAGGGAAGTGTTTGATTAAATCTTATGACCATGTGACCATGAATCATACCAAATTTGGTAATTTATAACCTTGTGTAGGTAGGCAAACCAAGAAATGGCCAAGAAACTAAATCTTTCTCAAGCCTATTTCAAACTATCTTCAGGCCTAGAGGTATACTTTCAAGATGTACTATATGTTTTTTCTTACTTATATAGGTATAATAAAACCTAATTCATCTGCTCCAATAATTTTTAATTATTCATGAGGTCAAAAACCCTATGATGAGATCAACAACTCACAAAAACCTATCATTTAATGAATCTATATAGTTGCAAGTACATGAAAGTACCAATATGAGGGTACACTGAGAGTGAGGAATAATTTTCAAGTGGTTTTAGGGGTCAAAAAGTTAATTTTACATGCTTTATAAGCTAATTTATCTCAACTAGTCATTACTCTCCTTTTAGGAAACCTGTGAGTGCTTTAGAGTCTTAAGGATGATTAATAAATGACAGGCCATGGATGGAAGATTTAATTCCCCAAACTTATATTTTATAGACCCCTCTATCTTCTCCTAATATATCATTACACCATGAATATTCTCATTATATATCTAATAATCTCAAACTACAACTTGGGTTGGCAGATTATGTGTATGAAGGCTATAAGAGAAATAGGTCAAAAAGTGTCATTTTAGAACTGGATTTGAGTTTCAAATGAACTATATAGGTCTGTAACACTTCCTTTGAATTCTTATAATGATATTATTTCCATTTAAATTCATTAATCCATCTACAACACCATGGTTTGATGTCTAGGGTTTATAATCTAATTGATGTAAATGACCCTAGTAACCTGTAATAAATTTTTTCCTCTCTATTAAAGGGTTTAGGGTCTCATAGATTATTCATGAAGTCTTAAACATCATATTTATATCCTTTTGATCAAAAATCACCTTCAAAAAACATGATTTACTTCATCTAGGATTTTAACACATAACTTTTCACCATCTTACACATAAGCCTATGTGTACATGTTCATGCTTACCAAACCTAGACTAATTCCTCAATATTTAACCTTGCCTACATTATCCCTATATAACATGTGGATATGTCATTATAAAATTAAAGAGTCATTTTAGGTGATTTTAATTTCTCTCCATATACCTCTATTGAGGTCCATATACCATCATTTCTATAAAATAGGGACCTTTGTGTAACTCTAAACATTAACACTAAAAACTTGACATGTTGTGTAGATTATTTGTATTTGAAGATCATCTACACCTAATAATGGTGGATTATTTGTTCATGGTCATACTTTAAATTTTCCTAATATTTATAATAATGTATCTTCATACTTCATTTGTAGGTTTCATGGGACCCTCATCAAGTGGATTACACTTGAATTTTATAGATTAATCCTCATTCAGGATTTTACTAGCCTTTGATTTGTAGGATGATAAGATTAAATCCATGTTTTTAATGCCTTTAAACCCTCATTAAAAAACCCTTTATTATATCCTTTAGTTTCAATTCAAATTATGTGGGAGAAAAATTGGTAGTACTTTAAAAAATGCAATTAATTAAGTTTAATTTTTATACTAAGGCTTAGTTATGTGTTTTAACATAGCCAAGCCCTAGCCTAAAAATCATTTTTGTTCCCTTTATATTTTACCCTCGTTTATTCCCTTTTATTTTAAAATTGGGTCTAACTTTCATGTTTTCAAGGTCCTTTACTTTCCTAGCTCAAATTCACTTTATGTTTCATGGTCCCTCTTAGTACCTAGCCTAACATCTTAATCCTAAGGCCCCATTAGTGTTTTTTTAACATAAACAAGACCTTATTTCTAAGACTTTATCCTAAGTTTTTTATATTGTTTAGAGCCCTAAATTAAATATCTTACTTCTTCAAAAGATTGATGATTTGTACTTTACCAAGAAACATTGATTAGATGGAACAAAAGATACCTGACCAAAAGGATTTAATCCATCAAGCCAATCTTGATTAATCACTTGGATCATAATCAATGGCTCGTGGGAGCCCATACAAAGATCAGCACCCTACAAACTCTTCACAATGTCAATAGAGTCAAATATTATGATCCCTATGAAGTTTCAACATGACACTCATACATTCAGAATCAATATCATATAGACCTTGGGATAAGATCTTGCATTATGCTATTTTAATTATTCATAGGGTCATCATTTTATTATGTTTCAAAGGCTGAGGCTTATGAATTATCCCAATTTTTACATACAACCCCGAGCTAACTCAATCCACTTTATGAATATAGGGACTAATAACATGTGTCTATTTAGATCATGATCTATGGTTTTCACTTACTCATAGGAGATAATATGATGGAATGTATTTAACCCAAGCTTTTATGGGACCAACTACATTCCTGACTGAAATTTGACACTCTCACATTCATCAGTTGACACCCACAAGGCCATCATTGACATTTATGAGGTCATTAAATTTTAACCTTGTATGAAAATAAATTTTTATTTTGACATTCATGTGAATGTCATTGATGCTCGTGAGGCCATTATTGACATCCACAAGATTGTAAAATTTTAGCTCAAGGGCCAATTTCACTCAGAAGATAAATTCACTTAAGACTTGCATCTCAATGTTAAAATTGGTCTTCCATAGATTAATATAGTTTATTTAAAGTCATGTCTAGACTCAAGATCCTTATAACTAGGTTTACATTTTCATAGGCTAAGCTTGAATACCATGTTAGAATCTAGTCATGTTTTTTAACATTGACCTAAACCTTAGTCTATATATGCCCCAAGGTCTTTTGAGCATAATGATATAGTTTAATGAAAGGTTCCATTACCATAAAACTTAGCATAAAATTTTTAATCTAAAGTTTTATCATGTTTATTAACATAGTAAAACCATAGGTTTAAACCTTACATTAGATCCTTTATTATTCAAGTCCCCCATTGTAATGTGTTTTAAACTTAGCCTAAATACTTGGGTCTAAGGTTCATTTCATTTTTATTAACAAAAAAGAGAACTATAGCCCAAAGTATTGATATTAAGTTCTTTATATGTCTTGATACTGATTAGAGTTCATGTAAATTTGTAGGATCTATAGCTCATGTATGATTACAAAAGAAAGATCAGATGATGTGAAGCTAGAATGGAATTTTCAACAAGGCTCTGGGCAAGCACAAGACCCCCACATGATAGAAGCATGTAAACATGTAAACTGATGATGGGTGAGATTTGAAGGCCCATAGAACTACTAAGGATCACAACTCTGAAGCTTGATATAGATAAGGACCAATAATGTACAAGTCCCAGGATTGAGATCAATGATCTATGTTGATCCACACATGAAGATCAGATAGTGAAAATTAAAAGGCAATAGTTAATTCTTTAAATACATCATGAAAATTATCATGAAATCTACCAGTAAGATGCCACATAGATGCCACTTGGGCATAATATGACAAAACTAGAGATTTTTTGGGCTTAGAGAACCAATCGTATAAATTCAAAGGTCTAAATCAAATCTAAGGCAGAAATTTACTTAAGTCCAAGTAAACTATTGCCATTAAATCTATATAAAATCCCTAGTTAGATCCCTAATTAACCACAGTCAAACCAAAAAGGACCCAATTGTCATTTGAGCAAGTGTAAATTGGTCCAAAGATAATTTATAGACCACTGGTGAACAAGTTGCAAAACTCATAGTCATGGCAGCCCAAATGTAGCATAGAGAGGACACTGAGCTATATTTGACCACAAACTTAGAAAGAAGGGTCTTTAAAGACACATTACTCAACATTGTTTCTTTTAACACTAGAGAGAATAATTAGTCCATGATATTTTGGACAATTGAGGAGTTGTAACACATAACCAAAGATGAGGAGAAGATTGCATATTTTAAGACAAGGTATAATGACCTAGTTTAAGCACAAATGATAATCCTTCACCATGTAGTAGCTAAACCAAAGTTAATTCATTATATTGATGTCCTTCTCCCTATTTTTAAAGAGTATAAAATTAAAAATGGCATGATAATTCATGAGCATAATCATAAATGTGTTGCCTATGTGTCCCCCACTATATTTGAGAACTAAAACAAGATACCCAAGACCCAGGTAGATGTACTTACACTTATTAAATGGGAAAATAAAAATGACCTCAAAAACATCCTAACACCATGGATGTATTCTATTAACCATGTGTGTTCTAACCCTCATGGGAACATTCCCATCAACCAATTCTATCTTGTAATTAGAGTAATAATGACCCTAATGAACAAACTCTATGAAAACCCTACAACCACTTATGTTGATACCATATGGGTGCCCCTGGTCTATTTTATGATTAAAAAGGAGCTAACTCCCCCTATTTGTAAGATTATTAGCACATGATTATGTAGACAGATATATGCAGTCAAGAAAGGGACTAGGAGAGAATTCTATATGATGTATTACCTCCTTGATGCCCTGTTTGCCATAATTGAGATACCTAAATTTAAGGGATGGTCTCTTGAGAGGACACATGTAATGTCCCAATTTTATTCTAAGATACATATCTTTAAATATAGATAACATATTCATTTTATATGTGATTTCATCTATCCTCATTTGAATGAGGTCTTAATAGGGAACCTATGCCAAGGATCAACTCATTGGCAAAGAATTCCATTGAATCCATTGGGGACATAGTTTTACTTGGACTACATAGTCATTCAGATTGAGGGAACACAATGCACCTCATTGAGATTACTAGTCCATGTTCTAAATAAATTAGCTAAGTAGGAAGTTGAATTTCAAATATGTAATGGTATAGATGGTGTCTATAGAGATAAAAAAGGTTTGATACATATTCTACCCTTGGATATTGGAAATACCATCTTACAGTATTGGAATAACATTGAAGATGTTACTAGATAAAGAGCCTATTTCAAATTTTAGCATGATAATTTAAGGTAATGGGACCCAAATTATAAGGTCACAAAGCATTTAAAGGCCAAAAAAATAAATGTGTCTTATGAGCATCACCCAAGTGCTTACGACCATATGTACATAAAATATTTATCCTTTTATGAAGTCTTAAAAAGGTTGAAGAAACTCAACATCAACCCAAAGGCAAGGTTGATGAGATATTAGAAAGGAAATGATGACATATGGAAACTTGGTCTAAGGTAGTACCACCTATTAGGGGGTCAATCTTCTAGACCTCCTCTAACATAAAAACATACAAAAACACAGTAGCTCAAGACACAAGTTGCACAAAATCTTAAAGTTTAGATTGAACAAAGGCCTAAATAAATTAGACCTAGTGAAGTGGAATCATCTTTAACCTAGCCTAAAAGACCAAAGTCTCCTATTGAATATATAGATGTAATTGCATTGGATCTAGGTGATATAGTAGAAGATGCATTCCAAACATTGGCTAGTGTCTATGGGTCAGATGAAGAAGGATAAAAAGTGGAAGAACCTCATCCCCAATTTGAGTATAAATTATAAGCAAATAAATTTAAAGAAAAGGAGGTAACATTAGACCTAGTTCCCATTTCTCCCCCATAAAAGAGAAAATTCAAACCGGCACTGGTTTTTGCAAGACCAAATAAACCCAAACTAACCTTCACTTATCCATTGAGTGAGGTAAATATAGTTGTTGATGATAAACCAATACATGGACCAACTATTAGTAAGTGGTTTCTATATGGAACTATCTAGAAGATACCAACCATGCACCACCATTGGGTAATAACAAAGTCAGTAAACATTCATGTTCATGAGGAACTCAAACCTTGGATTATAGAGTTGTAGCAGTAAGAGAAAGAGATAAAGATGAATGCCCTTAGGAGATCAAGTGGCACTCAAATAGATTATCCTAGAGATTCAAGTGAGGCACAAGTTGAGATCCATACTACAAAAGTGATTGAAACATTAGTAGGAGTTAGGTTTAATATAGAATCTACCATAATGGAATGAGTGATTGAGAAGAAGGCTATGGTAATAAGTGAATATTTCACCTTCCAAAAGGTTGAACCATTTGTCAGTTTAACTCTAGTGGCTAGACAAAAGCTAGGATAAGATAAGATATTTGAATAAAATATCCTCAAAGTAGCCTAGGCTCAAAGTGATCAATTGTAAACAATGATCAAGGGTCTATTACAAGAAAACAAGAATTTAAAGAAAGATACTATATTGTCCATTCATGAAGATAGGTTTAATAAATTTGAGGATGTCATGGTGAGACTATTCATATTTTTGAAAATAGCCATAGTAAGATAAAAGGAAAGAAGGATGCAAATATATAAAGTAATAGGCCAAGTTAGACAATGGTAGGTTACAAGCTCCCAAGTGAGGGAACTATTTAAATCCTTATTTAATAATCTAGTCCTAGGTTTTAGGACTATCAACAAGGAACATTTTAATATGGCCATGGCCATATTAGATGACTAAATTGAGGCCCTAGACATCTGATCCAAGGATATTTAAAACCTTGCTAATGACTTCAAATAGCTGGAAGGTGAAATGTATCATATCTTAGACATCTTGATCAAAGAGCCTATAGCCCTCAACCCACTAGGCCTCATAGGAGATGAAGAGTTTAGATAAAGGAACTTGAAATTCATGCAAGAGGTAAGAAAATAAGGAGATAACCAAATAGTTGAAGGCAATAACAAGGTCATGGGTCTACTTCTCTCCTCTAAAGAGAAAATAAGATATGTCAGGGGCATCAAACAAACTATGGAAAAGGTTGATAAGGACCTTAAGGACTTAGAATACCATGGACAAGATCTTATCTTCAATCTAGTAATTGAT
>JARHVA010003540.1:140000-310000 GCA_037957365.1 Torreya grandis
TGAAGTAAATACTTTTACGATCGATTGACAATATATTGTCTTTCTTAAGCAAACTCAATTTAAATCATGCAATTCAAACTTATGAATGATTATAACCACCTTTGGGAAAATCATTATTTTTACTACTCCACCTACCTCATCAGGGCAAATATTGATGTCATTGATTATAATTACCTTTAGGAAAATTAGTCTTTCACATTTTATTATTGATTATAACCACATTAGGGCAAATCAGTATTTGTCTTACCACCCTACTAGGGTAAATATCTATGACATTATTTATAACCACCTTTGGGCAAACCAGTGTCATACCCTATGTTATTGATTATAACCACTTTTGGGCAAATCATTGACTTCGATGCCATTACTATTTATAACTACCTTTGGATAATTTAGTAATTCCACTCCTAATACCATCTAGATTGTGTCATTTTCTTTATTTCAATGGTTGATCAAACACCCTTTGATGCATGAAATGTTTGAATTAATGAATTTTACATTATTTAAAAATACATAATTATTCTTATGTCTCACAAGACCTTCCCAAATAGTGGAAAACTATAGACACTCAATTTTGGTCACTTTCATGCCTAAACAAGGATTTAGTTCAATTTCTAAGCACATGATGCAATCTAAGCCTAAAAATAACTTGAATTTACCAAATTTATCTACCTAAAGGATTTAATTTCTCAAAATGATTAGGAGGATTACTTATTTAGGGTATTATCCTATATGCACCAATAACCTAGTTTCGTTTCAACCCTAGTCAAATTATGACTAGTTATTTGACACTTTTGGCCCATCAAGCTATTAATTCAAAAAATTTAAAATAAATCTTAAGATACAAAAATCAATAAGAAAGATTAATTACATTTAAAATCTTAATTAAATTTCCTAAATAAAAATTCCAAATCAAATTAGTGAATTTAATTTATCAAAAAATGAAATTTCAGGTAAATATGAAGTCAAAGGTCAAAGGATATAATAAAGTGATTTATTAATTAATAAATGTTTTAAGAAGTTGACTCACAACCTCATAAATATTTAAAGTGAATTTTCATGCCTCAAAAATATCTAAAATTGAGGTATCAAGAATTTATGAGTGCTTTGACGCAACCCACAATTAACTGACTCAAATTAAGTTATTCTAGACTCAACCAAAGTTAGAATTTAACCTAACCTCCATATGGTTATACTTGGTTATTAGAGATATAAATACAAGTGCCCACACCATATGTCATGAGACATTTGTGCATAAGGTTATTCTAAGAGAATATCTTCAAGAAGCCATTCAGAGTAGTATTATAATGCACATTTTATGCCAAGCTTCACACCAAGTCATAGGTGACCATTGGATAAGTGCTACCAACATGGAGAATCATTGAAAAGAGTCTCTAATGTCAAAGGCTAATCATGATCATCCTTATGCCAAAAATTAGACCTCAAATTTGACAAAGGAAGTAAATTACTTGTGTTGTTTTTATCTCTATTTTGTGATCCTATTCATTATGTTATGCTCACCCTAGTTCAGAGGCAAGAGTGTTTAATTCTAATGTATTGTTATGCATGAATTTTTATCATTTTGAATAATAAGGAACTAATTAATATTTTTGTGATATTTGAACTCCTAAGATACACTCTGTGTGTGTGTGTGTGTGTTTATTTCAAATTACTTTAGTATATAAATACTTCTATGATATAAGGTTACTATTAAATTATTCCTTATAAATAAAGAAATAAATACTATAAAAGGAATTTTTATTTTTGTGACATTGAATTATATATTTTTAAAATTATGTATATGTGCTCAAATATTTTAAAGCATGATTGGAAAACATTCATGGATTTACTATTATCAATGTAACTATCTTAGGAATTAGTATCATTATAATAACACACAAATGTTGATAATTATACACTATTATATATATATATATATATATATATATATATATATATATATATATATATATATATATATATATATATATATGTATGTATGTATGTATGTATGTATGTATGTATGTATGTATGTATATATATATGTGTATTACATACATACATATATATATATACATACATACATACATACATACATACATACATACATACATACATACATACATATATATATATATATATATGTATGTATGTATGTATATATATATATATATATATATATATATATATATATATGTATGTATGTAATACATACATATATATATATATATATATATATATATATATATATATATATATATATGTATTACATACATACATATATATATATATATATATATATATATATATATATATATATGTATTTATGTATGTATGTATGTATGTATGTATGTATGTAATACATACATATATATATATATATATATATATATATATGTATGTATGTATATATATATATGTATGTATGTATGTATGTATGTATGTAATTATATATATATATGTGTGTGTGTGTGTGTGTGTGTGTGTATATATATATATATATAACTATTGATAATTATACACTATATCTCATTAATGTGTGCTATTGCACTTAATTTTCAATGTACCATATATCTTTGTATATTTAATTTTAAATGTTGAAGGAAACCCATGCTACTATTTACACTGCATGGCATAGTTGGTATGTTCCTAGCTTGTGCATCCAATGGTACTATTGGCAGACCTATATTACACCCTAGTTGAGCAAAGGATTGTTCAAGTCCTTTATTCAAATATAGTCTAACATGGGAATGACCTTAGGTTGTGGGTTACCTAATCATGGGTCAGACCTCTAGGATTTTTAATGAGGCTATCTCCTTTGATGTATCACTTAGCTCATTTCCACTAAAACCTACTAATTGATGGGGTAAAAAGTGAGAGAAAGATAACTAAAATGGAAATCTAAGCTAATGTTGGTGATATAACTAAATTTATTGTTCATCCACTCTATTTTAACTTCTAAAAACACTAATGAGACAAGCAAAACACTGAATCTACATCTCCAAATGTCTATTATGCATCAATATTTCATGCAAAGGTTTACCAAGTGATCAAAACCTAAGGTAAGTGATGGAAGGGCCTGACTCAAGGCACTAATTAGTCAATGTATCCACTTTCTAGCTTTAATCAAATGACATCAAATGCTAAACATGACCTGTTAACAAGATAAACTAGTAGTTAGGTGATATCAAGACTTGACAAGGGAGATATTTCCACCACGTATGAAAATAAAACTAACATTAACACACTATACCAGAATAATGAAATTTGAAATAGTCATATATTTATCTTAGGAGGTTACAAAGCTCAATCTTGGTAGAGTCTAGTCATGCCCAAAAAAGGGATCCATTTCAAGGCTTAGAATCTTATATTTATAGCAGAAGGGAATGAGAGAGATGGGAAACATGCATGGGAAAATGGAGGAGTCATCAATGATTAAGACAATAGTTATACCAACTCCTTGAGCTCATCATGTATTAATGTTACTAGGACTCTATGCCATATTCTACTTGACTTACTTATGAGGACAAAATTATCATATCTTTAGACTTGACAGAGCCATGACCCTATCTACTTTGATCAGATATAGGTACCTACTTATCAAGGATCTAGTTATGTTGAATATGAGACACTTATTCATAACCATTCATATCTAACCCTACTTAAATATTTGAGTATATGTCTTATTATAGATTGATAACCAATCTCATTTATTAGTTTTCCTATAGTTAATATATCAATGAATCTCCATAGGTGTTTGATCTTGCTTTGATAATAGTTATCACCCTTTTGTCTATATTAGGTATAAAAGACCTATTTTGCCTCCATGGAACTCTAATGGTGATGATCCATCCTTGAAATATCCATTTTGGTTCAACCTTGATAATACCTGAACTCAACTCCTATGTATTCGCTTGCCTAGGTCAAAAATAGCTTCATCGACCTCCACTGAAAGTCTCTTGGGCTCACCTTTGTTCATCGTCCATTGAATTTTTGATTCATGGCTATCAAATTTATAAACTTGGTGGCCTCACACTTGATTTTAACTCTATTTAATTATTAACCTTACTCACACTATTGATATTTCCTTATATGAATGAACATGAGCAATAAATCTTCTACCAGTTTAATGTGCTTAAGACATTTGTCACCCATGCATTTTATCTTAGGATCCACTAACCTTTTGAACCACCACTTTCCATCAAATTTACTTTGTATGATTAAATGAACTTCATTGATATTCTTGGATCCACTGATATCATTGATCTCTCATGTGCTATTAGATCTTAACTTAAGCTCCCATGATCTTGACACTTGTAAACCACAAGTTTATCTTTGGAACATTTTAATCCAAATAGTTATTTCATGAATCCCAAATTTGACATCTGTGTGCACATCCCACTCTATAAGTGCAAATATAAAGACTTATATCTTGAGATAAAAAGCTCATCAAGATAAAAAGCTCATCAAGAAATTAAATTTATAGAGCATGATTTAAGCATGAAGAACATTATGTCCATGTGATCTTTTGGCTCTGAGAGGCTTATTAAGTGAACTAATTCAATGCATAATAAATCTGACCCATTCATTTCTATGTGATGTGCCATGATGGTTTAGTCTCTCTAGAATTATGCAAGTCATTTCTTGATCTTCCATTTTAATTAGGACTCTATGTAGCTGATCTATCTAGGTAGAAGTTTTTTATGTGGGCCTAATTTGGCAACATCTTTTATGACTCAACTGGGAAGCATGCCCACTATGCTTAAGAACCCAAACTAGTTTCCTTGTCTAGTCCATTGGGCATGGAGTCTCTACTTTGGTTTAACATATTAATCTGAAGCTAAAATTGGATACCAACCCTTGGATGACTCCACTTTAAACAAATAAGGACCAAAATGAATAAAATAAATCAAAGTTCCTAAGGCACTTATATAAGGGAAACATCAATAAAAAGGGAAACTAACCTAAACAAAGTAAGGACCACTAACCTAAGGAAATAGGGAAAATAAGACAAAAGGGAAGAAGACTACTATTTTTTATAATCACTTATTTGAAATAAATCAAACCTAGAAAAATTAACCTAAAGTGAGAAGCTTCCCTCTAAGATCAAATTAAAATTTATTTGGTGCACCTTGGATCTTTGAAACATGCTTGTTTTTTATTGATATATCTCTTATGTGCCTAAGAGAATTTTCATGTTCATGTATTCTTGGATAATTAATTGGTTCCTCTACTACAAATTTTAGGTGCATGATTGTAGACATGAGTCCAACACCTATTCATAATCCTCCCAAATTCATGTGTTTTATAGGAACAACTTTAATTCTTCTTCATTCATGAACTATTGATCATGAACATATAGACCAGTTTGATCTATCTCCTTTGACATATCTACAAGGCTAACCTCTAAGGGAGATGGATCTAATCTTTAGACTTCTTGAGGTTACTTGATCTCATTCTTAGCTTCCAAAAGTAGAGAGATGTTTTAAGTCGAAGAGAAAATCTGATAACCATGTTTGAAAATTGCAAACATGTCATCTCCTGAGAAAACAATTGCTTCTTACTTGATGAAATCACTTTCCTCAACTTGCAATGGACCACATTAAAGTAAATAATAACTTGAATGAAAGACATCAAACAAATCTAAAGATTTATTCTCATGAAGCTACAATTCAATTGGAGCTTCTTCAAACTAAATATTAGAAGTAAGCATATCAATTTATTGACCACAATCATGAGGCTACAAGTCTTCTTTTGATATCTTAGATTGGTTAATCAAAATTGATTCATCTTCAACATCAAACTAATGATTGAGCATGCTCTCATTTTTAACTTGTTTTTCATCTTCATTAGCTGATTCATACTTTTCTTCCACTAATTCTATAAGCTCTTGTCCTTAATGATGAATGGAATATCTTAATTAATCAAATAACTCATGGGAAACATCATCAACTTGTCCTACTAGGACATATTTCTCTTGTGCATCAACATCTTCTTCATGTACTTGTTTTTGTACTTTTATCTTAGCCTCTACCTTAGCTTTCTCTTGTACGTGTTTCATATTTGAATCATTATGGAAGACTAAAACATGTTTGTCCTTTCCAAGAGGTGTCTCAATCATGATTTCTTCTTCTTGTTCACTCAAGTCACCTTTATTTTCTATTTCCTTAGCTGTATCTTATTGATTTGCCTCACAAAGGAGAGGCTCTTTCTTAAAGAGTGTCATAGTAGACCTTTGAAAATATTCAGTAAGATGAGAAAGGTCCAAATAAGTTACCATATATACCTAATTTCCTCATGGATCTACTCTTATTGGATCACCGCCACCTCTTCTCTCTATTGCTTTGCTTCTTCAATGGCTCTCCATGAAGGAAAGGCTCTAGGATTTTGAGGGGAAAGGAGTGGAGGCTAAATTATCTCCTACTTGATCTTGAATTTAACATCTTGGTTTATGCTTGATTATTCTTCCTTATTTCTCTATTGTTATATATGATTCTAATTCATGACCTTAGGTTTAGAATCCTCTGCTTTTGCACTTATTTTTGTTATGGGTGGGAAATAAGAAATTTACTTCTATGTTGCCTTTATAGCTACTATTGAATGTTGGATATGTTGATTTAAAAACTCAATTTTTTGGCCAAATTAGCCTCAAAATCATGGACCAATTCATTATATATGCCTCCCTATAAAATTGAATATGAAGTATCCTATATGATCTACTAAGAAACATGGATATTAGTCTCCTCAAAACATGCTTGTTTAGCCTTCTGAGGCCTCTTTGGATAGAATTTTAGGTAGGAATGTTAGAAAAGGTATGAATGGACTTTTGAGGGCTATGATAAATATTAGTTTGGCATTAATGAAAGGAAAAGGGTAGCTCTATGGGAATGTGATGATGATTATGATGACCTTGGGGTTCATTATAAACTACTAGCCTCTCTTCAATGATTACTATTGTACCACTTATGTCTAGAATATCAACACTAAAATTTGAGTGGTATTGCATTATGAAGGATGAACCTACATCTTTATCTTGATACAAATTAGTTATCATGTTCTAAATTACATGCTTATAAATATCCTATCCATATCTATTTTGGGTATCTATGTTTATCATCTATTTTTCATAGCCAAATAGGGGTTATTTGAATCTTGAGATGGATTAATTTGGGTTTTGATAGGTTTAATCAAGAAGACAATAAGAATCATAGGGTTATCATAGGATTGGTATGGGTCACCATACTATTGGTAAGGATCTATAAATGGTTGGTGATGTTTACCATAAGGCTGATAGAGATCATGGTAGGGATGATATGGCTCATGAAGAAGGTGAGAGCCATGACCTTGATGATAAGGATCATGAGAGACTTGATAAGACTCATCATAACTTTGATAGAACTCTTGGTAATGCTGATTAGGCTGATATGGATCATGAAGATCATATTAGAACTATTGATAAGGAGGTGAATAATAGGGATATCCACCATATTTGTTCATATCAACCTCATATGCTGAATGAGATGCAAGAACTGATTAAAATCTTTAATGAGACATACTTGGGTTGCTTACAACTAGAAGCTTTGATTTGGAGTCACCATTGGTGATAACTTACTACCTTCCAAAATATTATTAGAGGAGAGACACACCAACAATATTTTCACTCTTTTTGATCTTTGTCCCCCCAAACATGCCAGAACTATTGGTAGACCTAGATTGCACCCTAGCTAAGAAAAGGATTGTTCAGGTCCTCTACTCAAATATATTCTAACATGGGAAAGACCCTAAGTTGTGGGTTACATAATCATGAGTTAGAACTATAGGAATTTTAATGAGGCTAGCTCCTTTGATGTATCACATAGCTCATTTCCACTAAAACCTACTAATTATTAGGGTAAAAGAGGAGAGAAATATAACTAAAAGAGACATCTAAGCTAATGTTGGTGATACACCTAAATTGATTATTCATCCACTCTATTTGAACTTCTAAAAACATTAATGAGATAAGAATAAACTAAATTTATGATTCCAAATGTCTATTATACATCAATATTTCATGTAGAGGTTCACCAAGTGATCAAAACCTAAAGGAAGTGATGGAAAGGCCTAACTCAAGGCACTAAGTAGTCAATGCATCCACTTATTAGCTTTAATAAAATGACATCAAACACTAAACATGACTTGATAAGGGAGATATTTCTACCATGTATACAAATCACATGGACATTAACACACTATACCATAACAATGAAATCTAAAAAAAAACATCTATTTATCTCAAGAGGTTATAAATCTCAATCTTGGCAAATTCTAGTCATGTACAAGAGAGGAAATCCATTTCAAGGCTTAGAAGCCTATATTTATAGTAGAAGGTAATGAGAGAGATTGGTAACATGCATGTGAGAATGGAGAAGGATTCATAAATGATTAAGACAAAATTTGTACCAAATCCTCAAAATCTTCATGAGTTAATGTCATTGGGACTCTATGACATCTTCTACTTGACTTGATTATGAAGAAAAAGTTCTCATACTGTTGGACCTAATAGAGCCATGACCATATCTAATTTTAGTGGATATAGGTATTTGATTATCAAGGATATGACTATGTTGAATATGAGACACTTATTCATAAAAATTCATATTTTCCCTACTTCAATATCTAAGCATAGGTCTTACTATAGATTGAAAACCAATCTCATTTAGTAGTTTTCTTATAGTCAATATATTGATGACAATTTGCAAGTGTTTGATATCACTTTGAAAATAATTACCACACTTTTATCTATATTAGGTATAAAATACCTATTATATCTCCATGGAGGTTTAATGGTGATGCTTAATCCTTGAAATATCCATTCTAGTTTAACCTGAATCATCTCTAAGCTCAGCTCCTAAACATTTACTTGCCTAGGTCAAAAATAGATTCATCGACATCCACCAAAAGTCTCCTAGTCTTGCCTTTATTAATTATCCATCAAATTATTTATTTAAGGCTATCAAATTTAGACATTTGGTGGCCTCATGTTTGATTTGAGCTCTATTAACTTATTGACCTTACTTGTACCATTGATCTTTCTCTATATAAATGAACATGAGCCATAGATATTCTACCAATTTAACATGCTTAATACACTTGTCACCTACACATTATTTCTTAAGATCCACTAAACTTTAGACCCACCACTTATTGTCATATCTACTTTGTATGAGTGAACATGCTTTGTTAGGTTGTGGAGCTAAAAGCTTCACTGATGTAGACATGGAGGATGTTGCTGAGTTCTAGGGATACCGACGTCGACAGTGCAACTGACATCGATCATCTTCAGTGCATAGGGCAACTGACATTGATAGAATTTGGCCAACGTCGGTCACTTCCAGTCAGATAGGGATTGATGTCGATCACCTGTGCAGTTCCAGAACTATTCATTACATGAATAGTTAGTTTGTTGAACCGATTGTTTGCATGTAAAGACTATTTTGAGTCTTGAGCTATGTGTCTAATTATTGTAAATTAGAAGTCTAAGTTATTTTTTAGTATGGGATCTATTTATAAACTCATTGGCATGTATTGTAATTAGATCAATAGAGGAACGCAAGGTATTCCTTCCAATTGTAAGAACAGGTTATTCTGCAGGTTGTATAAGATCAGGAAGAAGTTCTACATGGTAAGTAAGATCATTTGAGTAGCAGGTTTTTGCAAGTTCATGGGAGATCTACTTGAAGTACTTTGAGTACTTGTGTACTGGCAGTAGTGATACTGACTGGTTGGAGGTGAACAATAACTCTGTGTTTGAGTTGATTATTGTGACCATTTTTGGTAGGAGAGAGAACTCTTGATTGAGAATTAATAGGAGCCCTTGAGGTGTGGGAAGCCTTATAGAGGTGTGAGAAGAGTGTGGCATCTTCTTTATTGTATTTTCTTTCTAGATGAGTTGAATACAAGATTGTGTATTGTCTCTCATATTCTGTGTCATTTTTGAATTCTAGTTACTTGTTAATTCTAGTATAATTCCGTGTTTACTTGCTTATACAAGGTAATCATATTGTACTCTTATTGAGGAGTTGGATCCTGAAAAGTGGTATTAGAGCTTTTGGTTGGGTTGACTAATAGGTTGTATCAGATCTGGTTAGTGTTTGTTGATTACAGGTCACTCACAGGGGTTTTTATTTGAGTGGGAGTATAGCAATGGCAGAAGAAAGTAAGCTATGAATGGAGAAGTTTAATGGAAAGAACTATCAATTATGGAGGATGCAGATAGAAGATTATCTGTATCAAAAAGATTTGCACTTACCATTGGGTGGGGTTGCATGCAAGCCCATGAATATGAAGGATGAAGAATGGGAGGTTCTTGATCAGAAGGCTCTGGGATCTATAAGGTTGAGCCTTGCATCATCTATGATTTCCAACTTATCACAGGCTAAGAAAATGGTAGAGTTGATGGAATCTTTGGCAAATTTATATGAAAAACCCTCAACTTTAAATAAGGTATTTCTTATGAAGTAATTATTTAATTTGCAAATGTTGGAAAGTGGATCTATTCATAGTCATCTTAGTGATTTCCATGGTTTGGTAAACTAGTTAAATTCAGTCAATATTGTTTTTGATGATGAAATTAAGGTTCTCTTAATCTTATGCTCATTACCTAAAAGTTGGGAGAGTTTGGTAATGGCAGTTAGTAATATTGCATCTACTTCAAAGATCTTAAAAGTTGATGATGTTGTGAGTGTAATCTTGAATGAAGAAATTCACAGGAAAAGCACAGGTGAATCATCAGGAAATGCTTTGAGTGTTGAAAGCAGGAGAAGGAAAAGAGAGAAGATCGATCATGGGAGATCAAGGTCAAAGATAGGCATGAGATCCAAATCTAGGTATGGCAGAATAAACTGCTGGAAATGTGGAAAGCAAGGGCACATAAAGAGAGATTGTTGGGTGAATGAAGATCAACATGAAGGACATGAAGAAGTAGATGTTGCAGATTTTGTTACACAAGATGCTCTGGTATGTTCCTTAGATAAAGTAGAATCTTGGGTTTTAGATTCTGGTGCCTCTTTCCATGCATCCCCAAATAGGGAATTTTTTCATGAATATGTCCAGGGAGATTTTGGAGAAATTTATTTATGGGATGGTAAGCCTTGTCAAATGGTTAGCAAAGGGAAAGTGAAGCTGAAATTGTAGATGGACAACACATGGGTGTTGAAGGAGGTCATGCATGTCCCAGTCTTGAAGTAGAATTTGATTTTTGTTGGAAATTTGGGTGATGACGGTTGCATAGTAACTCTCACAACAGACTCTTGGAAAGTTTCCAAGGGTGCACTTGTTGTAGCAAGAGGTAAGAAAGTAGGTACGCTTTATCTATCTACTTGTATTACTGATTCTTCTTTTGGTTTATCTACTTCAGCTATAGATTCAAAGATGTGGCTTAATAGGCTTGGTCACACGAATAAGAAGGAGATGCATGTTCTTGAGTCAAAAGGTATACTTTTAGATTTGAAAAGCATGGATCGAGATTTCTATAAGAAATAGAAGAAAGTGACATTTCTTGACATTAGGTCAACAAAGAAGGTGGTAGCTTCTGTTGGAGGATCACAATATTGTAGAAGGAAGAAATCTGATGTTCATGACAAGAATAAGAAAGCCTTGGTTTTCAAGGAGAAGATGACAGACAGAGATCGGCACAAGGGGCTGAATAATTCTGAGCAGAGCAAGGTTGATTTGGACAAGGTTTTGATCTAAAAGGAGCTTGCAGCTAAAAGTCATCACTCAAAAGTAAAACACAGAGACTAACATCGGTTAGAAAACTGACATCGGCATCTAGACAAGGACTGACATCAGCTATGTGTAGCCCGACATCGATGACTCTAGATAAATAAAAATTGGCATCAATTAGGGGGAACCAATGTCGGTGACGAGGCAGTCGCATGGAACCGATGTCGGTCGGGTGCAGACTGAGATGTGACTGACATCAGTCACTAAGACAAATTTTGGGCAGATAGTAAGTTGTCAAGGAATCTCAAACACCCATATGGAGGACTAAAAGGGTAAAGTAAGACTCAAATTCATCATTTCCCTTCTTTACACTACTTGTTGCTCATTGATGGTCAAGAACTAAGAAGTTATTAAAGAAGCAGAGCAGGTAGAATCCAGGAAATAGTGGGAGTTTGGCATAGATGAGGAATGTGATTCCTTGGAGAAGAACCAAATGGGATTTTTTGGTGGAGTTGCCAGCTGGAAGAAAGCACTAAGAGATGAATGGATTTTTAGGATAAAGAAGAGTGGGAATGGACACGTGAGACAAAAGGCCAGGTTATATGGTCTTGAGTAAGTTGCAGGATAATGGAGGTTTAACCATTGTGTTTTCTTTATTAAGTTGGATAATATTAGCTACATTATCCCATTACTGTATGTTGTGCTTGTTGTAGGGTCACATATGCAGGGAGTTGTTGAACTAAAGGTAAAGTTAGTTCAGAGGTTTGTAATGAGGAATCTGGGAGCAACAAGATTCTTTAGCATGAGTGTGTTCTAGAGACATGGAAGGTCACAAGTTGATTTTGTCTCCAGATGATTGTGTGAAACTGGTTAGCACGCTGATGGTTGGATAGTTCTATGAATAGTGTCTTGATTCACATAATGAGGTTGAGTACATGTGTACTAAACCTAAGATTTCCCAACCAGTGGGAGCTGTCAGCAAGTTTGGAGCCAATCCAGGAAAGAAGCACTAGAGGGTAGTTCAGTGGATTCTCAAATATTTGAGAGGGACCAGCAGCAGGTGCACATGCTATGCAGGGTCAAGTTCTTTTCTACATGGGTTTGTAGATGCAGATGTGGTAGGTGATTTGGATGATAGGAGGTACACCACAAGATTTGTGGTGGTTAGTCTTTAAGATTGATCTTGAAGAGGGATACAAAGCTAGGAAACAAACTACATGATGTACAGGTATAGGTACAGTTGTAGCTATTTATCTCCAAGTGGGAGATTGTTAGGTTATGGAGCTAAAAGCTTCTTTGATGCAGACATGGAGGAGGTTGCTAATTTTTAGGGATACCAGCATTGGTAGCACAATCAACGTCAGTCATCTTCAGTGCATAGGGTAACTAACATCAGCAAAATTTGGCTGATGTTGGTCACCTCCAATCAAACAGGGACCGACGTCGGTCGCCTGTGTAGTTCTAGAACTATTCATTACATGAATAGTTAGTTTGTTGAACTGATTATTTGCATGTAAAGACTATTTTGAGTCTTGAGCTGCATGTCTAATTATTGTAAATTAGAAGTCTAAGTTATTGTTTAGTATGGGATCTATTTATAGACTCATTGGCATGTATTGTAATTAGAACAATATAGGAAGGCAAGGTAGATCCTTCCAATTGTAAGAATAGGTTGATCTGCAGGTTGTGAAAGATCAAGAAGAATTTCTACATGGTAAGTAAGATCATTTGAGTTGTAGGTTGTTGCAAGTTCATGGGAGATCTACTTGAAGTACTTTGAGTACTTGTGTATTGGCAGTAGTGATACTGACTGGTTGGAGGTGAACAACAAATCTGTGTTTGAGTTGATTGTTGTGACCATTTTTGGTAGGAGAGAGAACTCTTGATCGAGAATTACTGGGAGCCCTTGAGCTGTGGGAAGCCTTATAGAGGTGTGAGAAGAGTATGGCATCTTATTTATTGTATTTTCTTTCTAGATGAGTTTAATACAAGATTGTGTATTATCTCTCATATTCTGTGTCATTTGTGAATTCTAGTTACTTGTTAATTATGGTATAATTCTGTGTTTAGTTGATTATACAAGGTAATCATATTTTAATCTTATTGAGGAGTTGGATCCTGACATGCTTTGTTGATCTCCTTGGACCCACTAACATCATTGATTGCTTGCACCCTGTTAGATCTTGAGTTGAGGTCCCATGATATTGACACTTGTTAGTTGTGCATTAATCCTTATAAAATTTGAATCCAAATGGTTATTTCATGAAGACAAAATTTTACATCTACATGCACATCCCACTCTACAAGTTCAACTTTAAAGACCTACATCCTGAGATAATAATATCATCAAGACACAAAAATTTTAGAGCATGATTTAGGCATGAATAAATTTATGTCCATGTGATCTTTTGACTCTAATAGGACTCCTAAGTGAACTTATTAATTTCACAATAAATCTTACCCATTTATTTATGTGTGATGTGCCATGACAGTCTGGTCTCTCTAGACTTGTGCAAGTCATTTCTTGGTCATCAATTTTAATCATGACTCTGCTTAGTTGATTTATCCAAGTAGAAGCTTTTTAATTAGGCCAAATTTTGCCAATAGGTACTTATTAAATATATTATTTTTTCATATTTCAACTTAAATTATAAAAAATATATGTAACTTTTCCTTATTATTAGTTGAATATATAAATTGGTTTAGACTCATTATATGAAATTAAGATTCCATTAATAAACTTAAAATTTCTCTTTGTTATATATTGAGGCAATTCATCATAAATAGCTATATTATTTGGTACACAAATGAAAACAAAAATTAACATTTTTATTTGTAGTTATTTCAAATAAAATTTGAAATTTAAAAGTCACCTAAATGTTAAAACCAAATAAACTCCTGTTGACTTCCCAAATGTTTTGGCATGCATGATATTCAACACTTTCTTAATTAATACTATCCTAAATATGCACTCAGTAATATAATTACATCATCCTAATGATATTATAATTACATGGATCTTTAATTCTCATACATTTCATGCAATTATTAGTAATTTCAACATGTTGTATCTAGATCAACATGATTTCTATTGAAATGATGTACCTTATTTTTTACAAGCATGGTATAATAATTTATTTCAGATATATTTAGAAGTAATATTGTTTATAATTATAATAAAAATTCCTTTAACCTAACATGTAATTTTCCTTCATCATGATAATAATTCATTAATCATGATAAGAACTAATCTCTTGTTGATGGTATAGAGTTATTATAATATTTACAGAGGTTCATAAATTATTTGCACTAAAAAATGTTAATTTTGTAGAGGTGGATCCAAATTAATAAGTATTTGGCATATTTTTTCTTATATTTAAATATTAAAAAGGTATTTTATATTATAAAGTTATATTAAAATAAGAATTTCATTATGCTACAAAAATAATATCAACATGAATATTGGAAAACATAATATAACTTCACATAAGAATAAAATTAATTATGAGCACCTGTAAATGAAAAAAATATATTTAGAAAAAAAACCAAATATGCATTATTTTAGTATTAAATACTTTCATTATATATCTAAATGGGTGAAACCAATCTTCATGCCTATTTCACGGCATTTATAACCTTGGTCTCATTGATGCACATCCCAATACAATTAAATATTAAGATAAGCTTTCATACTCTTATGAATATATAAAAAACTAAATTTTTGTCCACATGCCACTTTTCAAGAGGTTTTTCTATCCATATAAGCATGAAACTACATGAAATATATTAAGTAATGTTATCCATGTATACCAAAAAAAATCCTTAAAATTTTAATGATATTACAAAGTGAACTAGAATAATTTATTACAATTTAAAATGTCATGTGGCATAACATTATTATCAATAATTTCATAAGTAACCATGAAGTTGAATAGAGTATTTGGACATATATTTTACTGTGAATCATGTTGTGATAATTAAGGTTATTAACAAAATTGTTTGATTAAAGGTCAATATTATGATAATTTACTTGATTTGGTTTTAAGATATAAAGATACTAAGGTAATATATAATGTATAGTTTGTTCTATATAAAAACTAGTAACTACTTAATCATATCCTTTAATTGCCAAAAGTTGTAAAACTATATGATTTTGGTCAACCACAATGATAAAGTGGAAAAATAATTATTACCCATTCCAAATGGTGGGTACACACTTAATAAAAACCTTTTCATAAAGACAAAAATTTTAAAACATCACTAAGAATTGAAAAAAAATATATCACATAACCTTAGATAATTAATTGATGTGAATATAATATCCAACTAAATCATAATTAAAAAATTATAAATTACAAAATTAAATCTATAAAATAAAAAATAATATCATAATTTTGATGATCTCACTAGTTATCAGTAACCATTATTTTTTAAAACACCTCACATATTCCAATTAACACCATCAACAAACATTTTGATCTCTACCAATACTATCCTTGTGGTAACAATAAAAAATACTCACCATATTGTTTTCCCAGTAAAATTTTTTTATAAACATTAAAAAATGTTTATAGGAATTGGAATGCTCAATAAAACTTATTACTTAAAAAAAAATTGTAATAAAGTTCAAATAAATGCCCAAATTGATCATAAAATATAATGGATTTATTATTTAGATCAAAATATCATCTAAGCAAATGAATTTAATCTTGTCAATTTCATATAAATAACAGTCTCTTTAATCAAGGAACATATAAATTAGATCCATGTAATAAAATTTATAAATTAATCCAACATTTTTATATTTTTTATTATAAAATTACTTTAAAATAATAGCATTTAGGATACATTTAATAAAAAAAGGAGGGATGGTGTAGCATAATATTTTCCTCATCTACATAAATCATATGCACTTGATAATTTTATACATATTCTCCATCCATAAAACATTGATACATAGAGTGTAAAGGTTGGGATCATCATAAAAATAGTAAAATTATGTTAACTCAAGGTTTATGGTTTGAAACTCAGTAATACATTTAAATATAACCATATCGTGTAGACCATATACACCATTTTTAAAGAAGAGCAATAATATCACTATTGGTATAACACCCTTGTAATAACAGTTGGTGAAACATGAATGAAAATGGTATGACATAAGTTTTTCTATTCTTTTAATTTTAGTACCATCAACATAGGAAGATGAAAGATTTGGGGTATTAAAATGATATTCTTAGCTCTTTTTTTATTATAATTTTTAAAAGAGAAACATCAACTTTAGTTTCATTAGTAGCCATAAATGATGTATATTTTATTATTGTATATTCAAAAAAAAAAAAAAAATCCAAATTTATGTGATTTATTTTATGATTTATTAATATCTTAAAGAGTGTAAGTATCTATAATATTAGTATCTTATACTATATCATAATTACTTTCATAACATTCTACACCAAATCCATGTTCTTACTCAAGAACATCATGTGAAACATGTATTGCTTATTGTGGGTAGTAATAGATGTTGATATGAATTGTGATCCATGACTAATCATATAACTTAAAATAAATAAATAAAGTTTTAGATTAAAAGTAAAATATTTTTTTAAATGAAAAATAATAATAAAAATGAATATGAAATTAAATAAAAATATCTCAATGAAAACTAATATTATATTTATTTAGTGCAAGGGATATTTGAATTTACCAAAAATTGTGTCAAACAAAATATTGTGATAAATTAATGGAAAAAAAATCATTAATTTTTTTAATCAAAAATATGAAAATGAAACACATTAAAGAAATAAAATAATATGAACAAATACTTATAAGAAAAAAAATTGACCAAACTCTTTATGAGAATGTCTACATTAAACCCAAAAAATATTAAAAATGAATGCTTGTACTTTAAGAATATATTTTTCCATTAAAAAAAATGAAAATAAAAAAATCAATGCAACATACCCTAGTGTTTCTCTACGTATCTACTTTGGTGAGGGGTTTTAACTATGAATTTGTTTTGGTTGTGATTTTTTATGTGTGTCTATTATAGTTCTTAAAAAAAAAATAGTTTTGTTTATTTTATTGAAGATGTGTGAATTGTTCTTTTTATGTTTTTTAATTTCTATGTTTTTTAATGAATGAATATTTTATTATAAAAAATAGAGTTATTACTGACACTTCCAATTTTTCATTTCTATTAAAAATGACAATTTGATATTTAGTGCTTGAGTTAGGATATGATAAATAAAACTATTTTTTGGTGTAAATTAATTATAAAAAATATATCACTAAATTTATAAAAAGATAATGAATAATAATAATTTAATTCATATGAATTTATTTCCTTGAATATGAGATATTTCAAGGTCTCTAATATGTTATGATGGAGGATAAATAATTATGGAAAATGATAGAAGTATAAAAATGAATAGAAATCGGTCATTATGGTTGATTTAGAGTAGGGAGAATATATTAAAGATTGGTATTAGTTTATATGAAATATTTAGGGGTGGGAGAAGTGATTAAAATTATAAATTCAAAAATAATGTCTTCAAGAAGACAAGATAAAGGAGAAGATGGATTAAGTTTTCATTAGAATAAATTATTAAATATTTAAAAATAGTGTTGTCATCAACTCATGGTTTTAAAAGAGGTCAAGATGGATAATTACCAATTAATATGAATATAAACATTCATTAAAGGTGACCAAGAAGTTTGAAGAGGGAAATAAACTTGAATAAATATTGGTTGAAAGTTTTGTTATGATGACAAGAATACAAATGAATACCATTCATATGAAGTGGAGGAAAAAAAACTGAATAGTGATTTAATGACAAAAGACATCATCATGCCAAGAATAATGGTATAGGTCCAATTTATTACACATTATATATTTGAAAGGTTCAAGGTATAATAGGGTCTATAGATTTATATAATGGTGAGAAAACATAGAAACACTACAAATAATGTTATATTTGTGAATAAAATAAGTGTAAGAATATAGTGTGGAATAGATGAAAGATAGACATACCATAATCCATGATGAAGTTAAGAGAGATAAAGTGAATAAAATGACAGAGTAAATTACTCAAGAAGTGATAAATAATGGATACTTTTATGTCCATATATATATTCATGGTGTAGTAAGGATATATTATGGTCCTTAAGGAAGTGAATATTATTGATATAAAATTAAGACAAAATAATATTTAAAAAAATAACATAAGGGATATAATAAGGTTCATCATGTAGTTCAAAGACATGGTGATGTTATGAATATAGTAATTAGAGGTACTAAAGACAAGAATTGAACTAAATAAGATCTGTGAGATAATCATATAATTCCTTGAATTGACAAGGGATTTCAACATGGGTAAGATAATACTCGACATAATAAATGAGGTAAATTTTCAATAAAAATAAAAGAGAAAGAATTAAAAAAAAAAAAAAAAAACTGTTTTTGTTTAATATATTGTAGAGAAGCATGGAAATATAGAGATTATTAAAGTGAATCCCATGAGGAAACAATTTAAAGAGAGACAAGGTGAAAGGAGAAATGATAAATGTTAAAGGAATGAATAATGTTAATTATTTTATATAAAAAAATGACAATAAATATATTACTAAAGTTAAACCCATGAGGAAAGAAATTGAAGATAGACAAGCCAAGAAGAAAAGTGATAAATCAAGAGAGGATCTAGTCATATCAAATCATCCACTCATGATATCCAAATAAAAGGAATAATTTAAGAAATAAATGAGATAAAAATTAAAAAATAAGAAATGGAAGAAAGATCTAAATTTTATCATATTGTAGTGGAAAATAAATATATGGAAGTAACAAAGGTTTCAAGGATACAGATAATAGACTCTTGGCAATCCATCATATGTCAACAAGTTATGAGGAGAGTAAAATCAATGATGAAGATTACAAAAACATTCCTATATGGTATATTTAAGAGATAAATTAGAAAATTTCAAGAGATGAGAAGCTCAAGGAGCAATAATAGAAGTTTCAAATAATGGAATATGAAGATGTTAAAGTAAAGGTAGTTATGGCTCATGGTAGAAAATAGGAGATTAAGATAAATGAGGAAATTTTAGTCTTCATCCATAGTAATAGAGATGTATATGTATTAAAATGATTATAACAAAATTTATTTCATAAAAAATACTTAAGATATGAATAAATGAACCTAAATGAGATTCCAAATGCTGAAGATCAATAGGGAAATCATATACAATTTGAGAAGCATAAGGTAAAAATAAGGGATTACTACAAATATGAAGAGATAACTTAATATTAATAAGTGGAGGAGATTGATAGTTATACCAACCCCTATATAATATGTAAGAAGGAAATGATAAATAGATAATGAATTGTGATGGTTGATGTATTTCTATACCCATGGGAAGGAGTGTATGGTAAGAAGGTGAGTTGAAGGAGAAGAATAAATTTTAGGGAAGAATAAATAATGAAAGATCTAAGACTACCATGTGATTAGGAGATCACATTATTCATGTTATATGAGATTTGTAATGTTTTGGCATCCTTGATTTAATAGAAATATTACATCATCAAAAATAAATCAGTCTCATTATGAGAAATAAAAAATATTGCCAAAGTTAGTCCTAGATTTGTTATATTCCCATGTAGACTTTTAGATGCTTCATGCACATTTTTATATATGAAAAAATGAGATCCTCCAAGTTTTTATAAAGGTATTAAACACACAAAATTTTAAAATATGATGTATAGAACAATAGGAAGTACAAAATAAATCTCATGAAAAAAGATGTTTTGTGTTTTGTATAAGCCGTTTGTGGAGCACAATACTTATTGCATCTAAGGAACAATATGAAGTACAACTTTTTTTTAACGATATTATAATTTAAAATTCCATAAACCATGTTTATATATTTATTCCATATTTTATAAATAAAAACTAAACATAATCATAAGTTAAATGAGATAGACACATTAGATTTGACAATTGTATTCCTAATAAATTATAAAAATTATTTTACTTAAATATAATATTATAGAATGATTTCTATTATTTTTAGATTTATAATAAAAAATGAACATAAATAAATTATTTAATAATTGGATTAAAAAAGGGTTTCTATAGTTTCTATCATTCTTACTGCTACATATACATGAGTTTCTCCTCCTAATACCTTAGTTTTGACAACTAAGTATTTTTATATCAATCCTAATAGTTTTTTATCTAAGGTGGATGATATAGCTAAATATTTGATCCATTTTGGTTTGGGTTATACATTAAGGATATATCTAGTTATTTTGTCTCCTTATATCACTTTGATCAACCCAATTATTGTATTACTTTGACATAAATATTTAAAGGGTGTTTTGTAATTTTTATATAGTTCAAATGATTCTACATGTATTTTTTATTACACAATGAGGGCTCTTGATTTAACCTTAGATATAGGGTTTTACTTTCTTTGAAGATTATTTTGGGACATATGGGGATTAAATTTCTTCAATAAACCTTTTTAGGGGATATTTTGTTCAAAACTCTTTTGGATTATTCCCCCTATGTGTGTTCCCAATTGAAATACTTTCTTTATCCATGCTTGTCTTTGAATATTGGGATAAAATATCCTCTTTTTTGTTTCAATAATATGAATTTATTATTTATTTATTAAGGTGGATTCTAAACCATTTTTATTTATAAGCTTTAAATTAATCAAGCTGTCAAATGATATCAAAACTAAACACATTCAATTAGATTTTCTAAAATTAATAAATGAGGAGAAAAATACAAGTTTTTTCATTTTTATTTGGTTGATATTATAAAAGTAAAACATTTTAAGGAGAGGATTGTTATCTATATTGCATCTATTGGTGTTGAGGGATTTCAAAAAGACTTGAAACCACAAGACTTATACTTTAACCATCATCCCCTCATCCAACTTCTTAAATATATTTATATCTTATATTTAAACTAGGTTAAATAGTTAATATGGAATAAGAATAATATGATGAACTTATTTTAATTTATATATTCAAAAATATTTGGCCTTCTCTTCCAAATATGCATGTATGGATATCAAATAATTAGAAAACATTATTTTTGACAAAATTGTCATTTTTCTCTGAACCTATGGGAATTTTATTATAGTTTATGGCTATTAGGAGGATATAAACTCCTTATTAAATATGGTCCAAAGACATGAGGTCTAAAAATTATTTTCATTAAACCTTTTTTTCTTGAATTTAATTCTTCAAGGCATACCTTCTCTATATTTGATTAGGATTCCTAACCTTCGCTTGCATTTCTAAGAGACTTACATTATAAATGTTATTCCTAATACCAAGTGATTAAAATATTTTCCATTACCATGTAGACTACTTGGTTCTCCCAACCAACATTTTATATAATCTACATTGAGTTAGATTTGTTATGCAGGTTGTCTAAGGATGTTATGATTAAAATGGTTGATCGCATTTAGAGACAACATTTATACTATGAACATGTGACCTTAAAAGGAATATATTTATTTTCAAAGTGATATTAGGAATAATCATGTCCAAAGAAAAAGGACCTCTCTTCATATTTTGAGGGTAAAAAATTAAAGCATGCTTCATAGTGGAAGGTTGTTAAATATAAACATTTATAGGGCAAGATCGATTATGTTCATGTTGACAAGGCATAAAAATCCTCTTGAATCATTAATAAGGTCATGTATTCTTTAGTATAGCCATCTTTAGGGACTCCAACAAAATCATGTTTTGTGGCCTCCTAAAATATTAACCTCTTGTAAATATATTTAAATTAGACATGGCTCTTATCTTGGCAAAGTGAAATACTTCTATAATATTTTTATTGTTGGAAAAAGGTCAAAAATAAAGTATCATCTACAAAAAGGATGGCACCTAGGTATATGATTATTAGATCTCATTATAAGAATGATCTTCTATAATTTTGTGGTTGTGTTTCGATTTTTATAGCTAGAATGTTGATTGTATAAAGTTGTGGGTGTTTGTTGAGATTATTTATAATTACTAAGGATTATCTAATTATAGTTACAAAAGATATATTTTATGATTTTAATTATTTGGTAGCCTCGGTTTATCGATACTATTGACATTTTGAATTATTGATATTTTATAAGTTTTTTTTTAAAAGAAGCATTTGATTTGTTCTAAATATTTGGGTATGGTTATAAAATTCCATGTTTATGGATTTTTTTAAGTTTTAAGTTATTTTTGTGGACCGTAATTTTTTTCATAATGGCCATTATGCTTATTAACTTATTTTTTAAGGTTATTTTTACTTTGAGTAAAATGTGAGGGAATTTTAACCATCTTATTTACCAATTAAAAAAATTACAATGATTTTATTAAGTCATAATTTAGTAAATAATTCTTTGTAATAAGTTATAATTTTATAGAAATATTTTTTTATTTTTCTTATAATTTATAATAAAATAAATCTTAGGATGATTTTTTTGAAACATAAATTTATAAACTTTTTATATTTTGAATAATAAATTTTAGAACACTTAATTTTATATAAATTTTAAAACATTTTAAAAATTATCATGTTGTGTGTTTGTGTGTATTCAATAATATTTTTTTATAAAATCTAATGAAGGAAAAGGTGCCCTCACCCAAAATAACAAACAAGATAAAATATAATGAGGGAAAACTGGCCCTCACTCAAAAGAACATATAAAATAAAATTTAATGTAGGAAAATAGATCCTCACCCAAAATAACAAAATATGAAATTATGAGTAAACAACTAATATATTTTCAAAAAAAATCATAGAACCAACCAACATTAGCTAGAAAAACAATGCCAAAAAAAATATTAAAAAAAACATGAAAAATAATGAAAAATTATACCAAAAATATAAAAAACAATTGGAAAAAAAAACTACACCAAAAAAGAAGAGAATAGAGATAAAATAAACACCATCACCTTAAATATAATGCATTACATAAATGTTACAATGTAGCACATGTAGATAAGAAAATCTTGAGAAGTCTTGTCACATCTCCTACCTTAAAGATAATAATATTTTTTCCATTAATGTGAAGGTATAAATTACCCATATCAAAGAATGGAATTTAATAAAATGGAAACATCATTTTCATCGAGATATCCCATTTGAAAGAAGGCAACAATAAAAGGGAAACATCATTTTCATCCTTAACTATCAATGATTCTAATAGAAATTTTGGTAAATTAATTTTACCAAGGATTACATTAAGAGAATCATCTTAAAATATACTTATCTCCAACCATTATTTGATGGAACAAGAATCATTATAAATAAATAAGAATTCTTATTAATAATCAAATTAGAAAACCCCTCTTTTGATGACATGTCATTTTCTATGCCTTGATTCTATACCACTTCCACTGTTTTAGATATTTTAGTACAAATTTTCTAATCCCTTAATAAAATTGAATATATATATATATATATATATATATATATATATATATTCTCAAAATATTTAAATATCAAAATTAATTAACTAACCAAAATCATTAGTTACGCTTTTGAGGTATTTTTCTACTATTTTGAATACATTTTAAAATAAAATTATGAATTATAAGATCTAAATTAGTATTTTATAAGTTTAAATATAATATTAAAATGAACATTCTCATCATTATACTCTCTATCATCATAATTAATAAAATTCATGCATATATAGCACGTAAGAAATTATAAGGAAAAGAACAAAAATGAATCAAGTACCTCTTAGAGGACTTTGTCATTCATAAGGCTAGTGATATAATGGATTGAAAGTTAAGTAATCCAAAATAATCATATGTCTTATACCTATTATCATTAACATTTAAGAAATAAGTATGGGTTCAAATGCACATCATATCCCATGCCACTTTAAAGCATTAAATAAAATTTAAAAACATTTTTAATTTATCTTTATTAATCAAAGATTTAAAATGCACCCAAGGGTCTTAGCAATCTAACATCATTCCTCATTTACTCTTAAGCCCCATAATTATATATGAATTATGGTTAAATTCTTATTTATTGATACCCATGATGAATAGAGATACTTTTGAATAGAGGAGCTATGTCATGCTCATAATTTTGTTCCATAAAAATCATATGAAAATAGGCCAATTTATTTCTTTCAGTATGTACAGTGTACATTATACACATTCACACAACCAAAAACTAACCAACTTTATATTTTAATTCACAGAACATGTTAAAACAAACTCAAATCATTGAATGACATGGATGGAAAAGTGAAAGTGGCTACATGGGCTTTGAAACAATGTTGTTCCCACTTTCTCTAATATACCTATAATCTATCAACAATCATAAAACTCTCTATGTAGAACTAGTAGGCCATATGGCCCAAGGCCTAAATTGAACACTTGAGTAAAATGAGGTGGGTTTTATTAACTACTAGTTTTAGTTCCTCTGAGTTGATCTGATTGTATTTCTACCATTTGTTCTTATCAATCTTATTTAGCTCTCATTTTTTAATCTAAGTGGTGCCTTCTTGCTATAATTCTTCTCACTTTACCAAATACATGTCATAACTTCCTTTCCTTGCGTTTACTATCTTCTTATTTAGAACCTAGACTATGTTTACTTTCTTCTTCTTTGATAAATGTTTTTACCAATCTAGTTCTTCATCTTCTACACCTTCACCATCTTATCCATGTAAATCATATAAATATGGAACATTAAATACTGAAGAGGTATCAAATTTCTATGGTAAAATAACCTCATAAACATTATGAGTGATTCTATTAACAACCTACATGGTGTAATTTTCTTGTACTTCAACTTTTTATATGTACCTTTATAACGTATCTCTTTGCCTAAGTAAACTGTTACTAAATCTCCTTCAAATATTTTCACCTTTTTCTAACATTTGTTGTCACTTTATACTTGTCATTACTTTCCTACAACTTTATTCTTACTTTTTCTTTAAATTGTTGTATATGTTTTGCAAAGACTTATGAATCATCACTAAGTCATTCTATAATTGGTTATTCTACCAAATCTAAAAATATCATAGGATTTATCACATAAAAAATCTAAAATTATAATTTTCCCATTGATTTCTTCACTAAAATATTATATGCATGCTCAGTTTGTGGTAAAGTCAAGTCCCATTACTTGGGCTTCTCTCCAACTATGCATCTCAATAAATTTCCCAAAGTCTTGTTTACAAATTTTATATATCCATCTATTTGGGGGTGGTATGCACTAATGAATTATAGCTTAGTGCCCATATTCTTCCACAAAGTCATCAAAAATTGACTTAGAAATTTCATGTCCCTATCTGATGTAATGGTCTTTGAAACACCATGCAATCTCATAATATCCTTTGTGTGTTTGTTACTTATAAATAGTTTCTCAACTCTAGTGACATCATTGTTTTTCTTACATGAAATAAAATGAAAAAACTTAGATAATATGTCTACAAAAACAAAAATTAAATCATTACCTCTTTGTATGTTTGTTAATCCCAACACAAAATTCATACTTAAATCTATCCATGGTCCTCTTGGAATTGGTAATGGCATGTACAACCATGTATTTTGTTTATGTCTTTTTTCCACTTGACATGTTCTGGATCTTGAAAAATATCTTGTCACATCTCTCTTAATATTTCACCAAAAATACTTATCCTCCACCAAATCAATCATCTTTGTCTTACCAAAATGTCCAACCAAACCGCCACTCTAGAATTCTCTAATAATATTGTCTCTTAGAGACCCAATTAGAATGCATAATTGTTTATATTTGAAAAGATAACTATAAAAAATATACTCATCATAAACATTACTTGTATCACCCATCAATGGATTTTTGCATTTATCAATTATCTTGCCAAAATATATATTAGTATCATATACTTACTAAATAAATTCAAATCCAATTACTTCACTCACCATAGTATCCATCAACCCCACTCACCTACTCAAAGAATTAGCTACCTGATTCTATTTTCCTAATTTTTGATTCAACACAAAAGTATAATCCTAAAATAAAGATACCCACTTTGCATATTTACTATTTAACTTATTTTAAGTGTTCACATACTTCAAAGCCTCATGATCAATAAATAGGATAAATTCTTTAGGCACTAGGTAATGCCTCCAATGTCTTAATGATTTTACAATGGCATAAAACTCAATGCCATAATTAGAATAATTTATTGTTACCTCATTCAATTTTTCACTAAAATATGTTATTGGTTTTCCTTCTTGACTCAACACAACATTAATTCCCATAAACAAAGCATCACAATCAACCTCAAACACTTTGATAAAATTTGGTAATACTAAAATAGGATTTTCTATAGTTTTATTTTACAACAACTCAAATATTTATGTTTTTTCCATTGTCCATGCAAATTATTTTCCTCTCATACAATGTGTTATTGGTGCAACAAGACTACTAAAATTTTTAATGAACTTTTTATAAAAAGTTACCAAACCATGGAAAACTTTTACCTCTATGATACTCTTTGTGATAGGCCACTCAAAAATTTCCTTTAATTTTTATTAATACATTATTACACCATCTACTTAAATTACTAATCTCAAAAATGCCAAACTATTCTACATAAACCTACACTTTCCTCAAATTCACATAGAGCTTCCCTTTTCTTAACAATTCTAATAACATTCTCAAATGTTGTAAGTGATCTTATTTAGTCTTATTGAAGATTAAAATATCATCAAAATTAATCAGCACAAACTTACCACTATATTATCATAGCACTATGTTCATCACCCTCATAAATGTGTTGGGTACATTAGATAATCTGAATGACATCACCATTTACTCAAATAAACCATCTCTAGTATTAAATATTATTTTCCATTCATCTCCTTCATGAATTTGAGTTTGATAGTATCCACTCCTTAGATCAATCTTGTTAAAATATTTTTCTATTTCAAGAACATCCATCATATCATCTAAACAAGGTATAAGAAACCTATTCTTGATTGTAATTTTATTGACTACTCTACTATCCACACACATCCTCCACCCTCTATATTTAGTTATAACTAGTAATGATGATTTTTCACTTAGATTCATTATCACCCTTAGTTTACCCTTATTTACTAATTTAGTAACTCATTTATTTAATTAGGAATGTTCTATTGAACTCATCTTATAATCTACTTGATTAGGTAGAGCTAATCTTGGAATCAAATCAATATGATGTTGAATATCTCTACTTGGTGGTAATCCATCTAGTAATTCATTAGGTATAACATTTGCATATTCTTTCAATAGTACTCTTACTTCTAACAGTACTTGCACCACTTGTATATCTTTTATCTTTGTTACTAATGCATAACAAAAACCTATCATCTTCATGTATTTAATAAATTATTTTGTAATCAGCATGATTTCACCCTACCCTTCTTATTTAAGAGGTCAAAAAATTACCTTTATACCACCATTATAGAAATGGTATGCGTTCTTTGCTCCACCATGAATTTAATTTATATCAAACTACCATGGCCTTCTCAATAACACATGGCATGCATCCATTGGTATAACATCAAAACATATTTTATCCTTGTAAATTTTACCTATGTAAAACTTGATTAAGCACATTTTATCTACTATAACTTCATTCCCTTTCTTAAACAATGAATTATGATAAGGATTAGGATGTTTTTCACACTACAAACCTAATTTATCAATCATAATCCTGAAACCATATTTTCACAACTACCACCATCTATAATTATATTTCATATCTTACCTCTTGAAGTAAACCTTATTTGAAATATATTTGATCACAGCCATGTATCAATAGTTTCTTTATCTTGCACATGTTCTTTGCTTACAAAAATCATTGTTATTCTCATAATGAGATTTTCTCCAATATTTGCTACTACAACTTTAATATTTTTATTTTCTATTTTAGCTTCAAGTAAATTCACTCTTAGATGATATTCTTACCCCATTTATTGATATTGGTCGTATGGAAACTCAAATGATATATGGACTAATTTTCCACATTTGTAACAAACATAAAACTTGCATTGATTTGGAAACAATCCTCTACCACCACCATAGTTACATCCTCTCTGAAATCCTCTTCTTATTTGTTGATATTGAGAACCCTTATCTATTAGCTTCATGTATTTTTTAACCATGTGATGATTTTCCTCTAGTGGTGTTAAACCCACCTCTATTTATATAAAATCCACCTCATCCCATTATTAGAGGGGATTGTCCTCTTCTTGGTCCAATAAATGTTCTTATGAAATTTTGTTTATTTTGTTTTTCTTCTACCTTCAAAGCTAATTGATAAGCTTCCTCGATGTAAAGTATTCTATACGTGCTTAATTCATCTTGAATAGAAAAATTCAAACCATTTACATAATTTTTAGCCATATGTTCCTCTAATTCATCATGATTCACTTGTATGGAAATCTTTTAAAACTCATTTGTATACTCTTATATATTATGATCATTTTGACTCAAATTTTGGAATCTTTTATATAAGGTTTGTGCATAATCTAAAAGAATAAATTTATACCTCAACTTATTCTCCATATTTTTCCATGAGTTAATCTTATCTTTACCTTTTCTCTATATTTATATTGATGATCCCACCAAATCATTACATGATCCTTAAATTTCATACATGCAAATTTTACCTTCCTGTCTTCTCTCATAGTTCTCCATTCAAAAAAAGTTTCCATGTTATTAATTCAATCTCTTCCATCCCTTATTCCATTTATTGTGATTATTACTATTACCCATCATCTTGTATAATTTATTCTTCATTATTTGTGCCATCTTCTACATCATCTCCTACTTTCCTTTGTTTTTGATTCACAATAATCTTAGTTAATTATTCTACTTTCCTCTATAATTATTGTATATTCTAGTTCATTTGATTAATTCCTCCTCATCCTCTCACCATCATTTATGACTCCAAGATTTGAACTTAATCTAATACCAAATAATAAACCCAAATAATATCATTAAAGAAAATACTAATAGGCAAATATTCTAAAATAATAACTTATATTGATTCATACTGAATGATTAAAATAATTATAGACTATGCATAACTAATCCTCAACTTAGAATTGGAGTTGACATGAAATTTAGAACTCTAAAAAATAATAAAACTCAACTTACTATTTTTATCAGTTATTATTTTTAGTAATTTTTGCATGTAATCACATGTAGTTCTTAAAATATCCAAAATAAATTAAACACTAAAATTAACCTATCATATTAATATCAACTAAAGTTCAAGTCTAGTTATAAAAATTTATAATTTCTAAACATAGAAAAATACTAAAAAAATATTAAACTATAATTTTAGACCTTAAGATGGTCATGTATGGCCTCCAAAAATATCTAAAAGTCCATAATTGGATAGGTCAGGTTATAGATGCACTTAATTTTTTGAGATCGACATTTTTGGCATGAATATGGACTCAAACAGAGTTATGGATCAAAATTTATGGCCTTGATAAGTTTGGCCTCTTTTTCTACATCATCCTACAACTCTCTTTCTAGACCTAGTAGGCCATATGTCCCCAAGGACCAAATTTAACACTTGAGTAAAATGAGGTGGGTTTGATTAACTACTAGCTCAAAAAAATAATCCTAACTCTCAATTCATTTCAAGTGGGACTTCGAACAATTCAATCAATCACATGGCTTAGTTCACACCTTAAGTCACAACTTAAATATATTTTCAATTTGATCTAATTTCATGTAAATTAATTTAAAAAGGACATCCTATTATTAATATGACCTTGAAATGGCATAAAATATAGTTTATTAACTCCTTGAGGATGAATCAATCCATCTCAACTATTAGATATTTTCTATATTACCCATCAGATTAAGACAAGTTGATAAAACACAAGGAATTTTTATGAAAGTAATTAAAGGGATCAAAATCATTATCTAAGTTTTATTTTTAGATTTAGTAAAGAGGAAGTACATTTTGGAGGATGACTTGTCCATAGTTATCCCTCTTCATCTTCCTCATCCATGAATGACTACCACTAATGGGGACTCAGAGCTTTTAACATTTTCCATGTTTATTTCATTTAAATTTTTTATCTTGATATAAATATTCTTGGGTTTATCTTGTATATAACCATATTCTCAAAATGAATTTAAGAGGTTTCAATTTCCCATGGTTTATGAAAAGGTGTTTGGGAGCTTCAAGCTCCTTTATAACCATTATCGGATGTCTAAGCAAAATTTAGTATTAATTTTAATTTTTAAACTTTAATTTATATTTCAAGTGATATAGTATAATAAAATGGGGATGGTTCCCTTTTGGGTCAACCTATCCTAGGGCTTAAGGATCCCACAAAAGACATTGAGGCTAAAATAACCTCTTCTTGATAAATTGGTCATACATTGAAAAATATAATGTTTTAATCCGTGATTTTTTTTTTGAAGAGGGTGATAATTTAATGTGGGGTGGGGTGGGGTGGGATTATTTTAGGTCACCCCATCCCACAAGTATTATAATTATCTATATCAACTATATAAAAAAATGTATAGGGCCGAATATAAAGTTCTAATTTATAAAATTTCATCACATAACATATTTAATAAAAAATAAACAAAGTAATTTAACATTAATTAAATTTAAAAATAAATTGAAAAAATTCCATTAATTAAAAATTAAAATGACATCTAAATATAGCCACATGGCAACCCAAATTATGTTACATAAGTCATGTGGCTTTATATATAATATAATTACCATGATCTGGCCCATAATGTTTGTGCTAATTGAATTCACTAGTCCTTTTTGGAATAAATCATTGGTCATGTGGTTATATTAGAGATTGTCAAAAAAAATTCAAACTAAGCTAATACTAATGTCATATATCCTAGGGATAAAGGGCATGTGTGAAACAAAATTACCCTAAAATGTTCAATTTTCAAAAAAATATATGAGCACATTATTGCTCCAAAATTATGAAATATCTATAATTAATTTATACATATAATTAAAAATCTAAATATTCATCTAAAATTATTTTGAAAAAGAATTGTACCATTTTTTTGTAATAAAATTATGTGAAATTCGTCCAAAATATAATTAAAACTAGGGGAAATTAGTAATTTTACATTCAAAAATAAATATATCATAAATTCAAAAATCATTCCACAAAAAAAAAGAATAATCTTGAAGAAATGAACTTTACAAATTAATGTAATATTGACAATTTTTTTAATTTAAAATTTATCAAAATTTATTATATTGAAGCCTAACCAAAAAGCATAATAATTTGAGTATTATGGAACATAATTCCCAATCTATTGGTGCACTATTGTGGTAAATAACAAATAACATTTTAATGTGTATTTTTTAACTCAAATTTTAATTTATTACAATGTCATTTTATTACATTTCATTTTTTTATATTTCAAATAGAATTACAAATGAGAAAAAATAATGCACCTCTAATTTTATTTATTAATAATTTAAAAATTAAATATTATATACCAATATCTTCCAAAATCTAATTTAAACTTTCATAGATTAAAATGTAAATAAACTAGTCTTCAAAACAAGCTCCAATGTACTCCCACAAGGTCATACCAAGGAGGGGCCCGCCTCCCATAATTTTTTCATTATTAATCAATTTCCCTAGGCACCCCTAATCCTAAGACTAAAAAATCAAAGCATAATTAGTAATAATAAGATGAGTTAAGGTAAGTGTAGGTAAAGAAAAAGAGACAATTTTAACTATAAGACTCACTTATCAAACTTCCCTACAACAAGGGGGAGTCCACTAACACCCAATCCAAAACCACATAAAATGAACTCAAGATCACATATATAAAATTTAAAAGTGAGGTATGAAAATAAAAAATATTTAATACATGTGATTAGACTCTAAATTATTTGAGAGTTGTCAATGATGTCATGGAGGTGTCTTAGTGAGTGGATGAAGTGCCTTGATAGTTTAAGTGATAATGATAAAGTGTGCAATGTGCTTATCCTAGTATGCTTGAAGGAGGCTTGGTTGATCCTCAGTTTTGGAATGATTAGAGATGTTAAAGGAGGAGTATGGTAATTTGAGCATGTAAAAGAGGTCCTATAAGAGTTTTTATATGCTTTGAGTGCTTGTGTGCATGAGTGGATTTTAGTTGGTTAATTATTATTTTGATCAAGATAGTTCTTGACATAGTAAGATCTATGGCAAAAGAAATCTGAGTGAGTATACTAATGGAGTTATATATCACACATACAAAGGTTTCAAGAGTAGTTTTACACATGGTTGTATTTTTATATGTGAGGATATCATATGGTCCAAATTTTAGATCATGTGTCTAAGCTCATAAAAAGTTATTGAGGTCCAAAATTGGCCTTCTAGGAAGATATCAATTGTCCCCATACTTAGTCTATTTTGCACGATGTTAAAGATCAAGACCAAATGAAGATCCAACAGTTTAAGAGGAATCAATTAGATGTATCTAATGGTGATTATTAATATATATGATTTCAAATTGTGTTTTTTTAATGAATTTAAATATCAATCTCCTTAAAAAAAGATCAGTGGAGCATATTCATTTCAAGATGTCTGGAAGTAGTGAGATGATGACAAGTGTTCAAAGTTTAATGCCAAACAAAGATAAAGATAAATTTTATTCCAAGGATAAATGGTGAGAAATTTTTCATACTAAACAATATCAATAGTACATATTAAATTCAAGAGGTCAAAGTGACAATTATCTAGAATTTTTAAAGCAAGGATACTCTTAAAGAGATCGATAGAGCATGAGTGATCAAGATTGGAAGATTTCATAAGATGAGGTTAAGTGTTATAAGTTTAGTGTTTCGAGAGTGGCACACTTTAATTTAATTTTTGTTTAATATAAATGGTGGGTATTTAATCTAAATTAGTGATGACATTATATGAGGACATGGTGTTTGAGGTTTAACTATGACTATTTGAATTCAAATATTTGAATTTAACAATGGAATGATAGTGTCTAGTTTTTGGACCATATCTTTAGATCTAAGTAGAATTTTCTCATGGTATTAAAATAATTTTTTTAAAGGACTCCATGGTGCATCTATAAATATAAATTTTAAGGTCTGAAAGTGTGTAAAAAAAAAGATATTAAGATTCAAAGCTGACTTTGTGTTTGACCATAGACTATAAGTAACCCAAGAAGGATAATTAAGGTTCTGTTGATGTTGTTTCGATGTTTCATAATGAATTATATTTTAGAGAGTGTTTTAGACTCTATAAGGATAATTTTTATGTATTTTTTAAGTGTGAAAAATCTATCTTAAGTATGAATAATGCTCAATAAGTTGACTATGTATTTATTTAAGGTGTCCTTATAAACAAGGTTGATGTTTGAGTTGATTGAGCTTACATAAAAGAGTGCAATGATAATTGTAAGAATTTGAGAATGAAAAAGGGGTAATTTTTAGTGGAATTATGCATTTTAAGTGTTTTTATATTCTTTTTTTTCTCGATGATGTGCTAAATGGGTGAATAGGTCTTTGTAAGACCTATAAGAGCTACAAGGGCCTATTTGAAAGGTATAGCTACTTAAGGGTGACTCATGAGTGATATGAAATACCTATGTGGATGGTATTGAGATTTGTCTTAATGAGATAGATGCCTTAAGTATTAATGCATGCTTATTAGCTGACCAAGATGGTGATGATCATGAAGGCTCTATAGATAGTGAAACCAAATGTGATGGTTTCTAGACATAGTATAGGATAGTACATGTGATATTTGTGGAGTGAAGGAGAGTTAAATTTCATAGTAGATGAGTTAAAGAGTAAAATATATTTAGGACTATTTTTATGACCTATAGGTCATAATTATGTTGATATAATAGTGATCTTATAGATTGAGTGTGAGCAAAGGTGAAGAGTGATAATCAGAGGTCAATAATCATGTGTTGAAGACATCAGTTCAAAGGTGGATGTATTCATAGGTGTTATTATGGAAGTTCAACATCTAGAGGGGTTTAAACCTCCTTACAAGGTGAAACTTGATAAAGGTCTAGTTGTTATGGCATCTCATCTAGATAGGTGAAGTAGCTCCTTGTGGGATTGAAATCTGACTAAAATAAGGGATGGTAGTTCCTTAATCAATTATAACTAGTCTAAATTAGGTTTTATTAATATAGGATAGTAGTCTAATTTCATGTTCCAATGGGTTTTATCACCCAAGAGGGTTTCCCACATATGTCATGTGTTATGTGCTTGATCTTACATTATCTCTCTTGTTCATTGCTATGAAATATGTGTATGCTTCATGAATGCTTATGGCAGTTGATTAATAGTTTGAAAGTATTGAAATTGAAGTTGGTTTCTCTAGGCTCAATAATTCACCCCCATCTTAGTGATTATACCTCTAATAATTGGTATCAAATCAGGTCCTTTATTCAAGGTTTGATAGCTTGAAGGTGATCCAAGGTAAAATATGGGTAGTCATCAAGGAGGTTTCTATACTAATCAAGCACTAATTTTCAATGGATCTAATTATGCTTTTAGGAGTGAAAGGATGGGAACATACATTATGTTCCTAGGGTTTTATTTATGGCAATTTGTTATGGATGGTTATGTTTATCCTACTACTCCTCCATCTAGTACTATAGATAAGAAGTTGTTTGAGAATAGTTTTTAGGTAATGAATGCCATTACTTGTGGTCTTTTAGAGACTAAATACACCTAGGTAATCCATTGTAAATCTGATAAAGATATATGGGACAAAATTTAGATCATTTATGAATGATATTCAAAGATCAATCTTGCTAAGTTACAAACTCATAGAAGGTAATTTGAAAGTCTCAAAATGAAGGAAGAAGATTTTGTGGCATCCTTTCTATAGAGAGTTGATGACATTATGAACATCATCATAGGTCTTAGAGAGAACCTTGAAGAAGCTAGTGTAGTTTAAAATGTATTAAGGTCCATCTCTCTCCAATTTGATCCTAAATTATCTACTTCAAAAAAAAGTGATGATCTTACTTAGCTAAAGTTGGATAAATTACATGACATCCTTACTACCTATGAGATGAGGAATAATGATGATATACCACTAAATAAGGAATCAACATTAAATATATAGATGAATATTAAGGAGGATTAAATTTTTATATTGATGAGGATAAACTAATTATTTTTTATAAGGAAATTGAAAATAGGTTCATGGAAGTATAAGGGTAAACTACCTTTAAAATGTTTCAATTTTGGAGAGATAGGACATTTTGATGAAGACCAAGATGAAGACAAGAAGACACACATGTATAATAAAAGGAAGAAAGTTTTGAGAAAGTATGATAACAAGGAGTTTTTCAAGAATAAGAAGAGTCTCTACACCAATAAAGACTATAGCTCATTAGATGAGAGTGAAGATAGTGACTCAGAGTGTGATCATGAAGATGATGTTCTTATTGAAGATGAATCCCTCTTCATGGATGAAGAAGGAAGTTACACACATTAAAAGGAGTCTACTTGGATTGATTCAAATGATTATGAAGATGAGGTAGACTATGACACTAAATTAATTAATGCCCTTGAAGAGTTGAAGATTTAGAAGAATATTAACAAGAAGATGAAGTTATAAATCAAAGACTATGAGGAGCAATTAAATGTGTATGATGTAATAATGAATATAGATGTACAGATCTCTTTCCAGATCTCTTTCCCTTAATATCTCTCTCTCTCAATTACAATCAACTCCAACAACCTGGATTGATACACATATACAATTCTTGTATTGTTTCTCTACATTACAATAAGCTATGAAGATCTATCCCTATTATATAACTTTAGGGATCATGAGCATACAATCACAACCATTAGATGTACCTCCTAATAAAGGGCTCAAAATAGTCTTACTAAAGATAGAGATGTGGACTTAAGACTAACACTTATTTCTATCATGCAAACATTATGTTCTGTCCACAGAAATAACATTCTGGATGCACAGGTGATCGACATCAGTCCCTGCCTATCTGCCTGTCACCGACATCGGCCGATTCATGACCGACATCGGCATCTCCTAGTCAACTCCTGACTGACATCAGTTGCTCCTGACTGATGCCGGTGACTATGTAATTCTTGTAACCTAAAATATACTCATTTGGTGAAGCTTTTAGCTCCACACCTCAACACTTGAAGAGTTGAAGATTTAGAATAATATTAACAAGAAGATGAAGTTATAAATCAAAGACTATGAGCAGCAATTCAATGTGTATGATGTAATAATGAATAAAGATAACAAGGAGCATGAAGATATGGTCAAGCATCTCAATTTTCAATTGGAAATTATATCTATGAGCCTGAAAGCTAAAGAAGATGAATGTTTAAGGTATGTAATTGAAAATGAGTCATTGAAATCTATGTTAGAGAAGACATCTAGTAAGATGAAGTCATTTTTGAGATTTGAAAAGAGATCAAGTGATCTAGATAATATTTTGAATGATCAAATACATGAAAGTGATAGAATTGGTCTTGGATACAAAGAAAAACCAGAGAATACAACTCAAGAAAAGATGAAGACTAATATGAGCAAGAACAATCTAACTTTGAAGAAAATCCATCAAACAAGGAATGATGTTGGTAGACTGAAAACAAATTAAACAAAGACAACCAAATACCGTGAGGTATGCAATTTTTAATGGTTATTGCTTCACATGTAATAAATTTGGGCATATATATATATATATATATGTATATATATATATGTATATATATATACATATACATATAGATATATATATATATAGATATATATATATATATATATGTATGTATGTATGTATGTATGTATGTATGTATATATATATGTATATATATATATATATGTATATGTATATGTATATATGTATATATATATATATATCTATATATATAGATATATAATACATACATACATACATATATATATATATATATATATATATATATATATATATATATATATATAATGCAAGATACCTATTATAAATGAGTTTGCATGGAACTATGATGGGGGTCATTAGTCAAAAATTGTGAACACAGTTAAGTGATTCAACTATCTTAGTGTGGGACACTTTACAAACCATTGTCCACATAATATTAGATAAGATGAGTCCTCTTTAAAAAGAGGAGGTTGTTTCATTTGTCATGACAAAGGACAAATTGAAATTTTATAGACAAAAATGGTAAGACAAACTATGTTTCCATCAAGTAGTAGTATTTGATACAACTATGAGAAGTTTGGTCACATTGCTAGTTTCTACAAGCAAAGGTCATCAAGTCAAAATGAGTTCAATCAGGCTCCTAGAGTACAAGAATAAGGCATGTTAACTTATGGAAAATAAAGGTGGTAATTATTATTCATTATGGGTCTACTGGTCCAAGTAATCTATTTTCTATGGTCGAGAATGCTTTAGAAGTTGAACAGTGCCAAGGGCTCTCATTGTCTACTCATACTATAAATGAAGAGACCAAGTTCAAGAAGAAGACAAAGGTATTGGTTGAGGCTAGTTATGAGATGTGTATGGATATAAGTGAACATCCTATCATTTTTTAGCATGTATCATGCAAATAACATTAAATGTTAGTGCTTACTGATGAGGTTCCTAGCTGTAAGGAAGATTCTAAAGATGAAAAGGTATGTCGTGAATCTATTTTATCTCCATGTATTGTTAATATAATCATAAAGAAGAATGTTGTAGTGGATGGGCATATTACTTCTCTTAAGTCTAAGAATAATAAGAATAACTATAAGCATTAGATGACCAAAAAGGAGAAGGAATATTAGAAGTTTTAGACAAATCCTAGTTTCACATTGTTTAGGACATTGTGAAGTAGGGTGTCTCTATCTATGATTCTTAAGAGACTCCATTCAGTGGAGAAGCAAGTATGTGTGCCCAAATATCATAATTCCAATAAATATAGAGGTATTTGGATTTTTTTTTGTCTTTCAGACCAATGCTATTATGGTATAAAATTGATTTATCCTATGTTTCCAAGACTTGTTTTTATCATTAGAAGGTCATTGGCTAAGGGGGAGAAACAAGTTCATGAACTTGTTCTAGAGGTTTGTGATGGAGATATAGTGTAGGGTTAGAATGGGTGATTCTAGGTGGTATAATGAGATTAATGCAATGTCAAGATGAGTTTGATTCTCAAAAAGGTCTGTTGACCTTATTCTAGCTTGTTATAAGTGTTGTTGTGGTTTGAAGGTATGTCGAATTCAATTTGAAGATTTTTGAGTACTTTTAGTTTTCTTAGTTTTGGTTTAAGGAAAAGAAAGCCTAAAAATGGGTTATAGGAAATCAATGTTACCAAAGGTATGTAGGCTCAAATTTTGGTCCAAAAGTGTGTAGTGGTTATCTCTAGGTGTACAAAAAGTTTCAAAGGTGGATGTTGACTAGAAGGAGGTTTGTTGACTCTATTTATTTTTAGATTCTAAGGTTTTGGGATATAATAAAAAATGGTATATCTTATGATTTTAGTTATAAGGCATATTAATAGGTTTAATGGGATAAATGGGTTTTCAAATCAAACTCCATATATATTTGAAGGTTTTTTTTAGGTTATTCATGTTTTTGTCAAAATGGAGGCCTAATTAGCAAGTTGGTTTTTGAAGGAAGTATGTTATAGAGGATGATCTAGGTGATGAAAATTTGTATTATTGATGGAGAATATTAGAGTGATCTATAAATTAAGTTTCAACTATTGAATGTGTATCTACTAAAATTTACGGGCTCTATAAGTTCCAGATAGGGTTATAAGGAGTCTAAATAGGCCTAGTATGAAGATGTGATGTTTTTGCTTAGTTTCTCTAAAATAAAAAGATATGTTTATTTAAATTTGAATTCTTAGTTTGGTTTAGAGAATGTATTATATTTGGTGAGTGGCATGAATTTCTGTTGATGGTCCTTAAGGTGGTTTGAGAAAGAAGGCTAATAAGCCTATATAGTGGTTCTTCATAGTGTATGGAGTTATGAAGATGATCATAATGAAAAATTTCTCAAAAATATTAGGGGGATTTCCTCTCATATGTTTCATGATGTTTTCCATTAGATTTCAATACTTTTTTTTGTTATTTATTTATTGGTTACAGTGCTTGGTTGAAGAGAATGTTGGCATGTAGCAAGAGGAAGTTGGCAAGGCAAAGCAAAGGTAGGCTCAAGGTAAGGATATTTTTTATCATCTTTATAAGGTGGTAATTTATTTTTATGGCCTTTTTAGGTTATCAACATCAGTTGGTTCCTACTTTTTCATTGTGTCAAAGGGGGAGAAAGTTCCTATTATGGAGTGCTTGAAGAAAGAGAAGAAAGGTGAGCTATATATTGATGGGTGTTAACATCAATGACAAAGGGGGATATTATTGGAGAGTTTTCAATGATGTGATGGTAGTGTCCTTGTGAGTGTATGAAGTCCCTTAATAATCTAAGTGATAATGAAAAAGTGTGTAATGTGCTTGCCCTAGTATTCTTTGAAGGAGGCTTGGTTGATCCTTAGTTTTGGCATGATTAGAGATGTTCAAGGATGAGTATGGTGATTTTAACATGTAAAATAAGTCCTATACAAGGTTTTATATTTTTGAGTGCTTATGTGCATGATTGGATTTCATATGAGTGCTCATTGTTTTCATCAAGATAGTTCTTGACATAGTTGGCTTTATGGTAGAAGAAATCTAAATGAGAAGATTAATAGAATTATATATCACACATGTGGAGGTTTCAAGAATATTTTGACACATGGTTAGATTATCCTATGTGAGGATATCATATGATAAAAATTTTAGATCATGCACCTAAATTAAAAAAAAAATATTAAGTTCCAAAGTTGGCCTTCCAAGTAGATAACAATGGTCCCCATAGTCTATTTTATACGATGTTAAAGATCAGGACCAAATGAATATCCAATGGTGCATAGGCAATCATAAATATTGATATAATGGTTCATAATGAGTGATATTATTAAATTTTTTGTTGGTTAATGAAGTTAAATATTTAACTCCTTAAAAAAGGATCGATGGAGTGTATTCACTCCAAGATGTCTAGAAGTAATGAGATGAGGATACGTGTTTGAAGTTTAACATCAAGTAGAGATAAATATTGAATTTATTACAAGGATAAGAAAATAGAGGGTGTTCATACTTATCAACATCAATAGTGAATATTAAATTCAAGAGGTCAAAGTGATAGTGGTCTATCATTGTTAATGTAAGGATAATCTCAAAGAGATCGACAGAGCATGTGTGATCAAGATTGCAAGATTTCACGAGATGAGGTCAAGTGTTAAAAGTTTAACACTTAGATGGTGGTGAAATTTGAGTTAAAGTTTTATTAAGATTGATGATTTGTATTTAATATAAAATATTGAGGACACAATAAGAGGACATGGTGTTCGAGGTTTAATTGTGACCGTTTGAATTCAAATATTTGAATATAATAAAGGAATGACTAGTGTCTAGTTTTTGGACCATATCCTTAGATATAATCAAAATTTTCTCATGGTGTAAAAACCAAATTTGTAAAGGAATCCAAGTTCCATCTAGAAATATAAATTTTAAGTTTGAAAAATTTGTCTAGACAAAGATATTAATATTCAAATTTTATTATGTGTTTGACCATAGAATGTAAGTGACCCGAGAAGGATAATTAAGCTTGTGTTGATGTTGTTTCAATATTTAATGATGAATTATATATTGGAGAGTGTTTTATAATCCATTAGGATAACATTTATGTATTTTAGAGGTGTGATAAATCTAACTTGAGTATGAATAATGATTCATAAGTTGACTGTGTATTTGTTCATGGTGTCCTTATGAACAAGGCTAATGTTTGAGTTAATTGAGTTTGTATAAAAGAGTGCAATGATGATTTTAAGAATTTTCAAATGAAAAATGGGTCATGTGGAGCGTATTTATATATTTGAAAGTGGTAATATGATATTTTTTTGGTCAATGATGTACTAAATGGGTGATAGGTCTCCATGAAACCTAAAAGAGTTGTAAGGGCCTATTTGAAAGGTGTTGCTACTTAAGGGTGGCTCATGAGTGTTATGCCCAACCTATGTGGATGGTATTGATTTGTGTCTCAATGATATAGATGACTTAAAGGGCTAATTCATGCCAATTGGCTGACCAATATGGTGATGATCATGAAGGATTTATAAATAGTGAAAATAAATGTGATGGTTTCTAGACTTACTATAGGAGAGTATATGTGATATTTATGGAGAAAAGGAGAGGTATATTTCCTAGTGGATGAGTTGAATATTATAATAGATTAAGGACTATTTATATGACTTATAGGTCATAATTATATTGGTAGAATAGTTATATTATAGATTAAGTGTGAGTGAAGGTGAAGAGTGATAATTAGAGGTACATCATCAAGTGTTAAAGACATTAGTTCAAAGGTAAATGTGTTCATAGGTGTTATTATGGAAGCTCAAAATCTAGGGGGTTTACATCCTACTTAGAAGGTAAAACTTTATAAACGTCTAGTTGTTGTAGCAACTCAGTTAGATAGATGTAGTAGTTCTTTGTGGGATTGAAATCTTACTAAAATAAGGGATGGTAATTCCTTGATCAATTACAACTGGTCTAAATTGGTTTTTTTTATCATAGTATAGTAGTATATTTGTAGGCTTTAATGGGTTTTCTCCCCTAAGAGGGTTTCCCACATATGTCATGTGTTATGTGCTTGATCTTACATTGTCTCTATTGTTCATTACTATGAAATATGTGTATGCTTAATGAATGCTTGTGTTAATTGATTAATATTTTGAAAGGATTCAAATTGAATTTGGTTTATCTAGGCTCACTGATTCACCGCCCCCTCTCAATGATTGTACCTATAAAAAAAACTCACCCATTATGGATGAGACTTCTTATTATCCACACTACATGGTGGAGAAGGAGGACTTTGGAATTCCTCCCTTAGACCAAAACCTTATCCTTTGACATGATAGGTATTTGGAAAAAAAATATTACCTATTTCCCAAAAACAATACAATAGATCCAAATAGGAGTACTTTAGAACATGGTTCCCATGCCCAAACTTTACTCAATGTAAGGATACAACAAATACATAAGTTAGGCTATTTTGGCATCATAAATTTAAAATTTCAAGTCAAAAAAAGGGATATAAAAACAATGAAAAAATGAGGATATATTAAACATATCTATTCCCAAAAAGAGGCTAACAAATCATATGGTGGCGATAGGCTCAACCAATGCAAACAAAAATAGAAATAGGGTAATCCATGTGGTTATGTAACCTCTTGAAAACATACACATCTTAAGGAAATAGAGATTTATTTTTAAAAAAATGAAATAAAACTTTCATTGGTGAAGTGGATGGACCTATCTTGGTTCCAACACTTTATTATACACAATAAAACCTCCTAAAAGTGCCTTGTTTTAATCTATATATTAAAACCAATCTCTCCATATCTTTCTCGAAGATCTATTACTTCTCAATCTCTAAATCCACTCTCAAAAATGAAAAATTATAAAATTCATTCCAAGAGATACTTTCCTTCCTCTTATATACAAAACACTCAAACATAATGGCCATTAGGAAGGTGAAACTTGTCACTTCTCATTCCTTGGCTCTTTAACCAAAATTATTCCAATGAAATAACTCTTATTAAAAATCCATGTGGGAAGGAAAGGCTTAGCCATGATCATAAATTTATTTTCTTACCCATGACAAAATTTCATATGAAATTTTATCCAACACTCCAAAATTTTTTTAAGTCCATCCTCTTAATCAAAAGGGGATTAAATACATATACCAACATCTTTATTTCACTTTTTACCAACTTAAAAACATGGGTCTAAATTTCCTTCAAAGTTTTTGGGTATGAAACAAATAAATAGGGTTACTTATTTACCTTTATTATTTAATAAAAATTTAAAGTGACTCATAAGGTATGTGAAGAGGCATGAATAGTTCCAAAAGGGCCCTAAAGAAAACACTCTAAACTAGGTTATAGGGTAAAACTAGGAATGGATTTTAAATTTAAATGTGTCATATAGGACACGTATTCCTAGTTTCCTTTCTTGTCCTCCTATCACCTACACATAAAATTACTAATAAAATTATAATACCCTAGATATCCAAAGTAATTGAATTTAAATATCCCAAATAATGTCAATAAATACATAATGCATCTATAAAAACATCTAAAAGTATATAATCTCAAAAAAATCATGAGGTAATGTCAATGTGATAATATCCAAATATATAGATACTCAAAACAAATTTTAAAGATGTATTAATTATACTATTAATATATTATAGTTAAAATCGTAATGAACAACTAAAATCATCTACAACTAGTAATTGGATAATCTTGTGTAAGCAAAATAATAGCATCAAATATATAAATTCCACTTTCTTGGTCATAATATAATAATAGCTATCTTGTGAATAAAATAATATAAAGATTATGTCTTTAAAAATATAAGTGAAATAAGGTAATAACTCCAAAACTAGCATTGTGAAAGTTGTGCTACACATCCACTTCCCTTTATGCAGACTTCCTCCTAGAAGTTATTGAATTTATAAAGGATAGTTTCAATGATGTTATAAAAACCTAAAGGAACCCTAATAACTCAAATCAACAATCTCTCTAAGACAATTATATTAAATCTTAACCAATAATTCACTAAGTGCAATATGAAATATTCATAACCAAAGATATATCAACCCCACACAAGGGTGAGTCGTGATCCAAGGCATTATTTAGTTATTTTTATTAATATTAATTTCCAATTTGGTCATATGATTAAAGATTATTTAATTATATTTAATTGTCTCTTAATGGTAAGATCAAGTTTAATAATGTTTAAGGTATCATATTCTAGTATAAGGTAAGGATTAATTTTATCTTAGGGAGAAAATATCATTTTAATTTCTTTCTTGTGCCATTATTACTATGCCAATAATGTGAACAATAAGTGATCATTTAACATATTAAGAGGTTTTTAATCCATTAGATGAACAATAATGAATCGTTTAAATCAATAAAATTATAAAAGGAGGACTTTGTGAAAATAATTTACCATTGCTACCCAAACCCTTCACTTAGGTATAATAGGAGGACTTGGTATTATAGTATCACATTTTCTCAAACCCCATTTTTACAATACATTAAGAGATATTTGGGTGTAATCACAAATTTTAAACCCTAATCAAGGATCATATTATGATGAATTTGTCAAATTTTTCAAATACTTGAACCCCAATACCTCAATCCATTAGGATGGCTTTGGACACACATCCTGATTCCAAATCATAATCACATAAACCATTAGGAGGACTTTAGAAACTTTTCCCATTTACCATTACTAGTCACATAATCCACACAAAGGTGTAGCCGATACCATGACACAATCCATATCCATCAATCTTAGAGTAATGAGGAAACATGGGTTTTCATCAACATAACACAAGGCTAAGGCTTGCATCATCTTTATAGCCTTTTGATAAGGAAAAAATGAGACAATGTCTCCCAAATTTCTCACAAGTTACTCAAAATGTAATAGTTTATTATCATATGCTATTGTTAACAATATACTTATCACCTATTAATCCCACACTATAACAATGCAAAAATTAAAATAAAAGGGATCATCAAAATAACACACTTTAACAAACTAAAATTTTACCAATCTAATCAAGAGTAAATCAAAATTGTAGCTCAACTCAATCCACAAAGGAGAATAAATAAATAAATAAAACAACCAAAATAATTAAAATAATAATGAAGTTGAAAATGAATAAATAGACCAATTCAATCCAAAACTAAAGATAATCAAGAAAATTAGGAGCTTTATTAGTCAATATAATTTCAAAATTAAAAATTCCTAAAAAACAATTAAATCAATAGCAAGGAAAACCATAAAGAGATGATTCCAAATCAAATTAAAAATCCTAATCAGTAGCTAAAATAATTTTAAGGTGCACCACATTAATTGGTAAAAATTCATAATTCTAGACATAATAAAATTGAACATTATGGATCTTGAATGTCATTAACTGGGGATTAAGGAGCTAACATATCAAAAACTAGAAACATAAATATTCAATACCCTTGTGTAGTATAAATTATACATCACAAATCCAAGTTTTCAATATTGCAACATACTTATCAACATGTGAGTGGAAGAGATCAGAACATGCCCCCCCCCCCTTCCCCCCAACACACACACACACACACACACACATAGAATAAAATGATAAAATACATGGAGGCATCGAGCTACTCCATCTATAAAAATTCTCTTTTTAATAAAAGGAAAAATATGATATGTTGAATGCAAAAATATTTATGGGAATCAACACAAATGGTAAATGAATATAATAAATATGAACACTTACTTAGCATCTTATAAAATATAAATCCACTCAATGGAGTTATGATGATTTCATTTGATAGATAAAAGTCATAAACTCATCTTGATGCTATCTAAGTGTCAATTATAAGAAATTATCTTCCAAATGTTGAATGGACTAATGGAATATTAATAAAAAATAATTAATTCTAACATGGTGGAATCCACTAATAATATATACACTAAACCTCCACTACAAGGAAGATTCCCACCACTAAATGGTGCTAATAGTCATTAAGGGGGTTTTAGGATCCCCTCTCATAGAATTAATGTGTCCAAGGAATAATATCACTGTCAAACATGTGTGCACTTTCCTAGGTGAGCAAAATCTTATGCTCACACCACACATAATATGCATAATTCAAGTTTCCCTTGGTGATTTTTTATACTTAAAAAGGCTTAATCATTACCAATAATGCTAAATTTTTGATAACCAAGATGGTTGTAGGATATCTTGTTCACTAAACTCATTATCTTGATAGGTATTAACCTACCTAACATGGTACACAAAAATCACTAAAAAATATCATTCAAATTAACCAATCAAAAAATAATGAATGTATAATTTCTCCCAAAAGACACACACTCATACAAAATCCCCCTTTTCAAAAAAGTCCCTTAAAGGAATTTTAAATTTCCAAGTTCCATGATTCATATTCGATATTATTCCTTATAATTTAGTACCTCTAAAAGAACTATGTTTATAATAAAATCATTCACTCATGAGCATTCTATAAATTCATATACCAATTAATGATAACCTCACAAATAAATTAAAATGACATTCCTCAAGGATTCATGGTAGAAGTGACAATCCTATTTAAATATGAGAATAATACTACTCTAGAATTTATCTTCTCTAGATAATAAATTCCCAAAAATCATGAATGTGCAACACAAGTGCTAAACATATTGTATGAATCATTATATTTGGATATTGACCCTATCTCACATACTAATCTACCTTCTTAGAATAAGTATTGCATGCATTTTATGACTAACATCTAGTCTAAAGTAGGAGATAAGTATTTATGTCTCAGTTTATGTGTGTGAGTTAATACTATCTATTATACCAATATGTTTTAATTATTATTATGGTTAGGTCTCAATTTTTTCATATACAAGTGATGTAAATAAATGTGATCAAATTTTATAAGTTTTGGGAGCTGATTCAACCCTTGGAAGCAATATTAATAAATTATAGAGGAGTTCATCAAAGATATAGAGTTTGTTATTCAAGATCTAGAGTTTGTCAATCAAGCTTTAGAGTGTAATAATGAATCTTTAGATTTTTATAGTCAATCTCTGGAGTCCAATAAATAAGCTCTGGATTACATCATCAAGCCCTAGAGTATAATAATGGAGTTATATATTACTCCATGCTAGTTCCAGAGTACATAAAAAATCTTTGTAATACAATAGTCAATATTTGGAATATATCAATGAAACTCTAGAATTATCCCATCCATATTAAAAATTCATCAAATTCATTTTTGATAATTGTTCAATGTTTTAAAAACCTCTTCATGACTTCTATGGGTCATGTTCCAAGACACTTACCATTTATAACCTTATATTTATAGTTTTATTGTTTATATTAATGTTTTTAGAAAACACCGTTATAAACATTATATGATTTTGGGTTACTAAGAGTAAGAATATGTTGAAACCACCTACATCCATGCATGTTTTTATACCTTCTTTCCCAATGTTTCAACATGGAACATGGAAAATTGTTGTAACACCTTTCCGATTTTACAAATATGTTGAATCATAGTTTTGACCCAATTAGTTTTTTAGCTATTGATGTATTTTGAGATATTACTTAAGGAACATTGGAGCTTAATATCACATCTTCCTTTTATTTTCTATGTTATAGACATATATATACTTGAATTTTGTAAAATTAATCATGTGTTAATTTATTTGGTATATTATGATATTTTTAGAATTCAATGAAGTTTAGATGTTCTTAAATTACTGAGTTGATCTGAATCCTATTCTAAATGAGAGCAAGGGTCCACTTACCTAAGGAGCTAATATCTATGTTGTTATTTATGTGTATGATTTTTATTTTATATTTAATTATGTTAAGAGTGTTTATGTTAATAATTGTGAACTCATAAATCCAAATGAATTTATTTAATTATGTGTGCATTTACATTTTACTATTTATAGCATTGTTATAATTTTAATTTTCAAAAGTAAATCCATTTTCATTTAAATTGAATTATGAAATCCTATTTTAAGTAAATTCAATTATTTAATTAGATAATATTATGCTTTAATTCAATTAGAAAAGTGTGTTTAATTACCATCATTCTCCTTTCTCAAGCAAATATTTTTTTCCTTGAAATGAGTGTATTATTTTAAATATTCAAGTTATACAAGTGTGTTCCTTTGAATAATTAGACATATTCAATTAAAATTGAGTAGATTAGAACCTTAGAGTTAGTTTATCCACCAAAAGCCTCCCAAAACACAACTGTTAGCAACTAATTGCACACCTTATTACATACATCCTTTGGACACCAAACCTAGTTTTAATGGCATCATCTAATGAGTTGATTAAATGAATGGATTAAGGACACCAGTCATTTTTGGTGCTATTTATTGGGGAATTATAGGTGTTATTAAGGTTTAATTCATAAGATAATAATAAAATAACTTCCCTAAATTTAGAATAAATAAATGAGTATACCAAGAGACTCATAGGGATAATTTATTCAAAATAATTCTTAGCATGATACTATAGGTGCTTGAATAAAATAAAAAATAAAAAAGATGAAAAACATAAAGAATAAATCAAAGGGTCTTTTGGAAAGAGTGAATAAAAATAGAATTGGCCCCATCTAAAACTTGGGACCAATCTCCAGAAATAATTCCATCATTTCAAAAGAAATTAAGTCTAAAGAATATTGTAAACCAAAGTAGTGAATCTCATACAAATAACCTCCCAACCACAAATAATAAATCACCACTTCTTAGGGACACCCTTTATAACATTTATTGGGAATAAATGGTAGAAAACATAGGAAATGTATTGAATCCTAATGGAAATGCACAAATTAGGGATAATCTAGCTGGATAAACCTTCATCTATCATATTATACTAGAGGATGATGATAGAACTAACATGAAAAATATTTCTCCATCTATCCTACCCACCTTTAGGAGGAAACCTAATTAATATCTCGATCAATTCTTCTTGGAATTTAAATTCCTATGTCAAACTTATGACTATAGAAATGATAGTCATAAGTTAAAATTGTTTCCTTCTATACTCAAGGAATCAACCATGAGATGGTTTATTGATTACATCCAAACTCCATTTCATCATGGAATGAAATAGAAACTAAATTATTAGATAAATACCAAGACTAATATAGGGGAGGGGACCAAAAAGAAGATTTTTTTAGAATAAAACAAAATGAGGATGAAAACTTAGAAGAATAAATTGGTCATTTCCAATTAATTCACAAGAAATGTAGATATGAATTAAGTGATGAAATATGAAAAATATTTTATTGAAAGGTTTTGATGATGATGTTAGGTAATCCCTAAACCTTATAGGGAAAGGAAACATAAAAAAGCTTGATCTTAATGACATATCTAAAATGTGTAATAATTAATCAATAACTAGAAGGAGTGTTAGGAAGCTAAAATTAGGAAACAATGGTGCTAATTTAGGACAAATCATGAAAGAATTATCCAAACTCAAGATAGACATTTTAGTGTAGTTGAACACTAGTCTAGATAGACTAGAATCTAAAGCTAAAGCTACTACAAATCCATTAGATATGTATTGTCCTAAATGTAGGTTGAAACATGCCATTTGAGGTTGGATTTTGGATATAATTGATATGTGTGGGATATGTGATACAAAATACCATGATACCAATAACTATTTATTCTTACATATCCTAAAAAACTTATTGAAATAGGTAACCCAACTAGTTAAAGATTTCAACTACATACAAATGTAGGGAAACTAATTTTCCCAAAATTAAAATCTGAAACATTTTGGTCTTATATCTCATTATAAACCATGGATGATACTATTTATTGAACAAGAACCTACACATGCATGGGGACCTCCATCATGGGTTACAAAAGAGTGGACACCACAACCATGGATGCCTCAACATCATTGATAGTCTTAGATGCCTCAACCTAATCCTCAACTAGGGGTAAACTAAAAATGTGTTCCCCATAAAAATCTTAATTAATAGAGGAGATTTATATAAAAATAAGTATCCATGCCTCTACCTACCACTCAACCACCAAAAATAAAACAATTGGCTCAAGCTCAACTACTTCCACAACCAGTAGCAAACCCAAAAATTAGACATGTAACTAATGTATATGTAACTAAATAAGAAGGAACCTTAGCAGTTGGTGTTATTGACTATGGAAATGAATAGTTGACATTAGGTAAGACATTGATAAATCCACCAATTATGATAATAGAATTCCCAAATGAGAAACTATACCCTCTTCTTGAACTAGTCAAGGAGAAATTAAATGAGGAAAAGGAAAGGCCTTACTAAGCTACTACAGTTCCTAAAACCATCCCATTTTCAAAACTAATTTTAATCTAATTTAGTCTGAGAGCTAAGAAATTTGAACATTAAAATTACATTGCTTCAAGATATAAGATATATTTCAGAACTTAATAAAATCATTAAGGGTTTGTGCATAAAAACTCTAGGCAAAAATAAATAATATCCTAAAATAATACATGTAGATTAAAAAATTATTATTTTTATTAGTAGGTAAAATCCTTCTATCTATGTTTGGGGATCCTAAATACCTATCATTTATGTAACCATAGGAAGGAAGGAGACATCAAATTTACTTGTGCATTTAGAAGATACCATCAATGTGATGAAAATAAACACTCTAAAATCCTTGTCCCTTATAGAGGTACATCCTACTTCTACAATATTGAAAATGGAAGATCAATATATTTCCAAATCAAAAACAACCATAGAAGATGTCTTTGTGATAGTAGAATCCTAGTAATATCCCATAGATTTCATGATACTCCAACCCAAGAGAAAAAAACATGGATATTCATTAATCTTGGGAAAATCTTGGTTAAACATAGTTGCATTGTTAATAGATTTTAGGTTAAGAGACATGACCATTTTAAATAGAATAAAAGTAAAACATATTTATTTATATCCACTAACAACACCATCTATAAAAATTTTAGATCGCCCATGGATCTATGAACCTAAACACATAGTAATAGTCTATCATTATTATCCATGGTAACAATTAAAGATCACATGAATGAATTAGAGAAAGAATTAATGTGGAATTTTGAAGATCCATGTATAACTCCATATTTTAATAGACTAGGTCTTAAGTTTGACAATTTAGCTCCAGAGTTTTATAGTTTAGCTCTAAAACCTATTAGATAAGCTTCATAGTCTAGTATCATAGCTTTCAAGTATGATACATTTTATTATACATATCAAACACTTAGATTATCCACTCATGATGGCATTTATGTCCATAGAAACATTCAAGAAAGCATTTTTACATGGGCACAAGATAACCAAGCTACATTTTTAATAGATATTTATTGTCCATTAGAAAACATAATTACACAAGAGGAGAATTTATTTAAATATGTCACCACCTTACATATTATTTTAACACATCCTTTCCCTTTAAACTCTTTGATGAGTGAATCTAGGAATTTTTTCTCTATCTACATAGAGACTAAGTAAATAGTTGCTTAACCTATAAAAATGTTAAACATAAAAATCTAGTTAAACAATGAACATGAAAACAAGATTTTTAACATGTTGAATAACCATATAAAATCCTTTTCATGGGATTAAAGTGACATGAAGTGTATCTACCCAAAAAATTTCACTCATCATATATATATATATATATATATATATATAAACCACTAAACATATTAGACAAACTAAGAAATGAATCAATGCAACACTAATATATATATTTAAATAGTAGATACAAAATATTTTACACGTGGGATTCATTTTCCCCATATCAAACAATTAGCAAGTCTCAAAACTTTTAACATTACCTAAAAATAATGGAAAACGGTGAATATTTATAGACTACCAAGAACTAAATAGAGCTACCATGAGGTATTACCTCCCTCTACCCTTCATAGACTATGTGTTATATAATATAGTTAGATATAAGTTTTTATCATTCTTAGATGGGTTTAATGGTTATAATTAGATAAGGGTAACCCCAGAAGACAAGGAAAAATAACCTTTACCTACCCTTGGGGAAAATTTACCTATAGAGTGTTACTTTTTATCCTATGTAATTATGTTGCCACCTTTCAAAGGGTAGTCTTGGATATTTATGTTGATCTAAACAATGAGTGTGTAGAGATTTATATGGATGAACTCACTATGCATGGTGTTTCTTTTGATGAATCTCTAAGAGTCCTAAACAAAGTCTTGACTAGATGTGAGCAACATCAAATATCTTTAAGTAGTGAAAAAAGTGTGGTAATGGTTGAATAAATAATTATTCTGAGATATCACATCTCAAACCAAGAGATAAAAGTGAATCCTAAAAATATTTAAGTAATTTTTAATATATATGATCCTAAAAATTATATTGATATCAAAAGTTTCTTATGGATTAATAAATGTCAACAAGCCTTTGAATAAATTAAATAAATAATGATATCTACTCTAATAATGAATGCTATTAATTGGGATTAGGCTTTTCCAATTCATAAAAATACTTCTAATAATGATATGGGAGAAGTATTAAGATAAAATGTTAAAGCCTTTGAGTCCATCCAAGAGGACTATGTATAAAATCCATAGGGTTGGGTACTATTGGACTTCATAGGGATGTGAAGAGATATGTATGGCAATGTGATCCTTGCCAAAGGATTGGAAAACCTACCTTACGCAACAAAATGCCTCTCCATCCTCAAGTGGTTCTAGGATATTTTGATAAATGGGGGTTATATTTTTTTAGACCTATTGATCCACCATCTCAAGGAAAGGAATATATACTTATATGCACATATTATGTTACCAAATGGGTATAGGTTCAAGCTATCCCTTATGCGAGAATAACTAACTACTAGTTTTCTATATTACATAATTATGTAATGGTTTAGAGCACCAAGATCCATGGTATCTAACCAAGGCCCTCAATTCATATCTAATATTATCATAGCCTTCATAGATAATTTCTAAATAATCCACCATAAGTCATCTCCATATCATCCACAAGACAATGAATAGTTTTAAGTTATCAATATAGAGTTAGAGAACATCTTGACCAAGATAGTCAACATCAGCAAAAAATATTGGGAAAAAAAGCTAATTGAATCAATATGGGCTTATAACACCATAGGTTTCTCACCTTATGAACTTGTGTTTTTGAAGTAATAGGGTGGTTTTAATTCCTCAATAAATTTTATGGGTATGATTAGTCGTTGGTGAAAAAATTTGTTCCTAATTTACAATAAAATTGTAGCATATTAAAAAGAGTGAGAATCTCAAGTTATATCTAGGTCATTAGTGGGATATCAAGCATTCTAGATGAAGGTACAAGAATTACTTGACCTATGATGGCCATTATGACTGTCTTGGCTATGATGCCATAAGCATCCTCACACACTTGAAGTAAGGTTTGCATAAATGTGTACATAGAGTGAATTTGTATTTATTTTTTACAAGAGATATATATGTTGTGGCATTGAGAAACAAGAGAGGAACAACCTCAATAAGATGTCATGGGCCAATTCAGCTCATCTACAAACATCACTTCATCAAATAACCAAATTGAGAAGGTACTTAGGCAACATTATTAAAGAATAATATGAAGAGATGACCTACAATAAAGATAAGATCCCTCTATGCAGCCAGTACACCAAGGTATAACTCAATTTAAGGAACCTATAATAAATGAATATCTCTAGAGATAGTGTAGACAAATAAATTGATAAGGGATGTCTCAAAAATAAGCTTTGAGGTCACTCTAAAGCCAACTGATAAGACACTACAAAGAAAGAAGTTAAGACCTAGAGTTTCACAAGTAATTTTTATAGTTAATATAGAGGCATCTACTGATTAAGAACTTACAATCATTTAAGAGGAGGAAATACATAGTCAAAAAATGAATTTCCCCAAAATCATAAGGAAATATTCTCAAATAAAATGAGGAACTCTAAAAAATGAAACCAACCCTATTGGTCCATCAAAAAGAAGAAGAATAAAATTGATCTTGTAGGAAGATGATGATTTATAAAGATATGAATCAGAGACATTTTTGACTCTTAATCAAAAATACTTTATGTATATTCCAAGTGTGGGGTAATAACCTACAATTAAAGGTATTGAAGTAGAAGAAATCATGCATGAAGAGGCTAAAGAGCAATTTGGATTAGGAATTAAGGAATTGGATAATATGGAAGAAGCCTTATAAGAGGATATAACAAAATTTCCTCTACATTCATATCCTCTACCTTCATCTCCTCTAACTTCATCTTCTCTAAAAAAATAATATAAAACACTTCACGATAAAGAAAAATCCCTAATGGAAACCTCTTGTCTAGATGAAGAAATAAAATTTCATGAAGCCCTCCTTCTCTCCAAATAGTATGCCACTATGAAGTAGAAAGAAAAATAAATTTCCTTCTTGAAAATGTGTTTACAAGGTAAGGAAAATACCATTTATTCTTTACAAAAATAATTGGAAAAAATAAAGCATCAATATGTAGAAAAAGATAAGGATATAAAGGTGCCTAGAGGAAACTATTTCAGAGAATTTTAAATTATATTCTAATAAAGGAAGAAGAAAAAACTAGATATGAGTATGGTTGAAAAACCTATTTGGTTATGTACACATTGAATTAGATGATTGTAGAGAGCTCCTCTTTGTCTTGGGAGGAATGACCTACACATAAGAGAGAACTAAAGTAAATTGTTGGTTAGATAGATAGTTGGGTGGATTTTCTAGCCCTAGCTAGATCCCAAAAACAAGAGATTCCTTAGGGGATATCAATCCACATGTTTTAAATAATTAATTTTATTAAACAAAAAATAAAGCACTTTCATAAATCATAAAATATTTTAAATTTAAATATAAAAAATGCTTGATAAATAAATTGACTAATTATAACAATAAGAGGGTCAATACTAATCTAAATAGGTCTGGTGTGGTTCAAAAAGTAGGTTAGGTTTATGTGAATAGGTAGAGATAAAGAAAGTTGGATTTGATTGAGGGTAAGTGGGTGAAAATAACATGTTGTTACTTTATGATACAATGACCATCAATAATTGAAGTGATCATCGATGGTTAAGATAACCATCAATGATTGGGATAGACCATTGGCCATCAGGATGACCATCGATGGTTATTATGTATTGGGTTTGGGTGATAAATAAGTCAGATTGGCAGGGTCACAGAAGGAAATTCTATGAGATTGGTTTATGTTGGGATAATTATAAAATGGAAACAAAGTAATTAATATATTGAAAACAAATTCTTAGCTTCATAGAGGATGATCTAGTAAATGGTCTAAGTGGTTGGCTCATTGATAGAGTCTGGCATTATTTCAATAGAGTAATGGTACTTGGCTATCAACCAAGGGGTAGTGTAAAGTCATCTCTCTATCATGATGGATATATTATTATATTGCTAAAAGAATACCTACAAATAAACTCTGTAAAAAATGTTGATAGTTGTGGATCCTTTTTTCACATCCTGCTCTTCTCTTCTTATAAGAAGGAAGGAGAGGTAAAAAACTAAGATAACAAGAGATGCAAATTGATATCTAATTTTAACTTTGACATGCATGGGTTCACACATGAATTAAATAATCTAATTATAGAAAATTAAGGTGGAGTGAAGGGTTAGTTACATTTTTTTAGATGGTAGAACTTGACCATTATCATTTAGGATGACCATCAATGGTTAAGGTCACCATCGATGGTTGAGGGTCAAGGTCAAGTTGAGTTAAAGAGGTGGGTTTAGTCAGTAGTTCAATGTGACTAAGGTTAGGTCTAGTTTCTAGTTGGAAGGTCAAGTTTTGGCCCTAAGGGGTTGTGACATTTGGAACCAACATGTGTGGATTTATAGTGTATATATTTTTCCCCTTTATGTTATGTAATTTGTATCAATAAGTTACAAAACAAAAATGGATTGATGGTCAAAGGTTTGGTTTCCCTAAGTATGGGAGGATGTTTTCCCCCTCAAACTATGAATTGATGAGGTAAAATAGAAGTAGGTGTGGGTTTGATAAGTGGTGAAGGTGATGATAAAATGTGGGTGATAGGTTGGTAACTAAAGTGCAAACATGTGCACTTAGTGTAATAGCCAAGATCATGCATTGACTACGTTGCCTTAGTTACAAAAAATTAGGGCCAGCGCTAGAAGGATAAGTGACAAGTGGAATGTGTGACCACATTTAGGTATGGTATCTAGGTAAACTCATAAATGCAAGTATACTAGGTAAGGTTAGTGTTCTTGTGGGTATCCAAGGTAGGAAGTGATCTTGAGAAAAAACAAATTAGTTAGGTGAAGTCATGGGTATATGGGGTAGGAAGTACTCTTGAGAATACACTTGTTGGTCAAGTGTGCACAAGGTAGCACAAGTTCAAAAATAGCTTAACATGGTAATTATTATTGTTGAAGTCAAAAGGACCAAGTAATTTCATCAAAAAACATACATGAGTTGGGCCAAAATGGACCAATGGTGAAGTGATGAGGTGGTTGGTATGGTAGGTAGAGAAGGTAGTCTCCATGGGTGGGCACTGAATGTGGGTGCCAAAATTTTGAAAATTTGGTTGGTTTAAAAAAATTTAGGACCCTAATAATCAATGGTAAGGGGCCTTAGGTTTGAACTTTATAGGTTACCATGACTGTTGATAGCCAGGGGGCAAACCCTAAAAGTGTAGAGATAAAAGTGTTGAGTGAGTCATTTTCACTCATTTTGCTTTTGTGACTTTTACAACTTCTTTCTTTTGCATTTTGTGTAAGAGTGTTGATGAGGATTTTTTTGAGTGGGTGATTAGGTAAAATTTATTATTGATTTGACTAAGCTATGGAGGGTAGATCAATGAGGATGTAGGGTAGATATGGATAAAGATGGGTAGTGGGTTAGGTAGTGAGTCCCTAGATTCTTCTTTGATGATTATCAAGGAATGAGTTAGGGGATACTTTAAATTGGTATATTAGATGTGATTTGGTATTGTAAAGGGTTTGGTTACTCCTTGATTTATAATTATTTTAGTGGGTGAGTTTGGGTTTGGCCTAGGTATTAGGGTTTTGATGGGTTTTTGGTTAATTTTACGAGTGAAAGTTAAATTGGGAAGGGGTAGTTTGGCTTAGGTAGGGTAGGGGTAAGTATTTATGAAAATTGGAAAACATTGGTGGTTTTTAGGTATGTTTTGGGTAGGCTAGGTTTGGGAGTTTTCCACTAATGGTCACACATAGTGACCACCAATGGTCATCTTAACCATTGATGGTCGAGGACCATTGGTAGTCATCATGATCATTAGTGGTTAATCTAAATGGTGAAAATGTTAAGGTTAAGTTTATGCATTATGATATCTTTGAATGGTAATGGTGATTTATAGATGCAAATGATTGATGTGTAGTGGTTTTATATTAGGGTATAGGTAATTATTGGTAATATTTTAGGGTAAAAATAGGATAAGTGATATAGATAAGAAGTAGTTGTAAGAGGTCAAGTTCATAGAAAAAAATAGTAAAGAGAACTAAGTGTCTTCTAAAAAACCTTGAAAACATGGGATTAGATTCAAATGCATGATCAAGTGCCATGCATATTTTTAGACATTCATCAAGGGATGACCATAGTGGACTGGGCTCACATAGAAGAGGTCAATATTAGAGTGATGTTGCACTATCAACATGTGTTATAGGATGTGGTGATGATCATGTCCCTAATCAAGATATGGGATCTAACTATGAACACCTTCCTTCTACCCACTAGTGAGATGATGATATTACTAAAAGATGTGCATAAGATCAGTTGGTAACCCATATGGGGTGATTTGATTTATCACATCAAGTGGGAGGAGAGAGATTAGTTCTTAAAGCTAATATATGGAGATGACCATGATCTTATTAGATGATACACTAGAGGATTTAGCTACACTCCACTGTATCAAAGGGTGATGGGTGAGAGAAAGCTAATGATGATGATGATGATGATTATGGTATCATGTTTTGTTGTTCTCGATTTGAGTAGTGGGAGGTTTCCCTATTTATTACTAGGGGTATTAGTTGAGATGTTATTAGGCTGCATATTATTTGGTTAAGTGCCTATACTTCTAGTATAGATATACAAGAGCTATTGGGTTTTAAAATTCACACGAGGTATGGCATCAATGTCAATTTCATGATACAATATTGGGCATATGATTACATCTAAGTTTTATTATCAATAGGGTTGTCATGGGAGGGTTATGCCCAGATGCAATCCATAGTTGACTTCATGTGGTAGAGAGATGGTTTTTCCCTATTTAGACTAGGAGGAGGGGTACATGACATTAACTAATTTAGGGGTACCTTAGATGTCTTGGTCATAGGTGATGTTTTCTAGAGGCCATACATTAGGTTTCTATAATGGGATGGATACAGGAGACCCACACTATCCTTTTAGAGTTATAGGTAGATCCTCCATAGGAGGGATGTGGAGATAGAGCTCATCCCATTTGATAGGGTGTAGAGGCCATTTGGCATGGTTTAGGGTATCCCAAACCCATTTCCTAGATATAGGCAAGAGGATGTAGAGATCCTACTACCTGAACCATATCTAGTTTATACATTTCTTGATCAAGAAAAGTTTTTAGCACAACTAAGATAGATAATGTAGGTTTTATGGATGGTTACCTTGTATGGTACCAGGCTCTTTATATGATAGAATATTTTAGTGGTGAAGATGGTGGAAAGAAACTAATAGATGTTAACTCAGCTAGTAGAGGTGGTTAGAGGGTATAGGTACAAGGGGTTGCCCTAGGCACATAAGGAGGAGTGTCACTAGCCATAAGATAGGCTCAAGTGGTATATTTATAGGGTCAGCTAGATACAACATAGGATTAGATAGCTATGGTTATAGGTGAGAGGCACCAGGCTAGAGTTCAGCTAGTCTTGGTTACCCAAGAGAGGGACTCCTTGAGAAAAGACATAGGAGGATCCAAAATACCTTTAGGACCATTAGGAACTATCCCCATGGAATGGTATCTAGCCACAGTGAAGGAACTATGCTATTATGAGGCCATAGTCTTGAGATTTTGTCCTGATGAGACCTGGTGGGGTGAGTATAAAGCTAGTTTGGTAGGTGGTGCTAGCATGGTGACACCAAGTTAGTGGGATGATTCTATTAATGGATAGGTAGGTACCTCTAGGGGATATGTAACAAGAGGTATTAGTACCCCAGAGGATAGTGGTTTCCTAGGGGCATAGTCATTATATAGTTATGGGATGCTATATTTTGTTGTATATCATTTTAATACCAACCTATGAGTTGATGTGGTGAGATTTATATTTTGAGAGAGATACATGTATATTTTTATATACATTATGATGTTCTTGATTATAGACTCATGATTTATATATGATCCTCATTTACTGATTATCATTCATGGTTTGTGATTTGATGCTTATGTTCATGATATTGATTATAGTTATCTTGATCATTCATGATTCTATATTGATTATGATTATTTTATGGATAGGGATACTGATGTGGACTCGCCTAGCTAGGCATGTGATGAGATGGCCTTTTGTTTATGTTTATGATAATGTTGATATGATTATTATAATTGGTACATTTAATATGATAATGGTTTGGGTGATGGATAGATAATGCTATGATGTTGATCACATGGATTATTTTTGTGTGCTTTATGATGATGGTGTTGATTATGTATATGATATTAGTATGGTGGTCTTGATTAAATTGAATGAATATATGTTTCCTCATTTAGATTTAGACATATGGTGAAAATTGTTTATTACATTGTTGTTCATGGATGCTATGATTTTGACATGATGATGGATATGTTAATGATGTATGTTTTTGTTCATGATACATGTTGATATGATATGGTTATGATTATGGTTATTTTTCTTAAGATAAACCACATAAATTAATTTGAATAACAATGTGAAAGTGATAAGATAATCAAGAGACAAAGTGTTTAAGTGAATATATCAACCATTTATGAGAGTAAAGAAGAGGGTATGATGCTTCTTCTTTGGTAAGGACTAAAACAAGATGGAAGGTGGATTAGCTTAAGGAACATAATCCCTTATAATGCTTTATATTAGCATTCATTAGTTGGTTAAAAATATGTCTTGATCACATTATGTCAAGTGAGCTCAAAATCCCTTGCTTATAGTGTATAAAGGGGAGTTGGATGAAAATAGAACCTTCTTATGAGACTAGCATGCCTCTTTTGGAGGTTACCAAAGAATAAATATAATCAAGTACATGTATTATAAGGTGTAGATTAATTGATGTGGGAAGTCTACTCATAAAAGCTGATTGTGGCTTTAAAATTATTGCTTATGATGGTTGATTGTGACCTTCAAAATTACTTTGATTTTGATAGATAATGGGTCTTTTATTTATTTTATTGCATGAGAGGGTTCTGGAAGTTGATTAATGTGATAATCTTCCAATAAATTGCTATACTTTGACAAATACTTTACTCAACCATATGTCTAGGGAGTGGTCTAAGTTTATGTTCTTTGTTTAATGCCTTTTGATATTTGTCCTTCAAGGGAGAAATACACCTTACTTGTAACAATTTTAATATTTTTTTAGTAGCTTTCCTTCAAGTGAGTAGTCTACAAATGCTAGAGATGACCCATGATTGTTTTTGGTTATGAATTTTCTTTTGAATTTTGATTTTTTTTGACATAGACTTAATTATATAGGCTTAAGATTCACCTTTATGAATGAAAAATTGAAAGCACAATAAGTTTATTTGGGTTTAAAGATGTTTTAGGTGAAAATGATCATGGGAATCCATCCTATAAAAGGGGTGTAAATTACCATGAGAATCATGGTATGGGTAGATTCGTGGTACCCATTATTCAAGATTAGATGATAATTTGGATAGATAATCACATGATTAAATTTTAATTAGTTGCCCCTAAAATAGGGAGATGAATTTGGTTTGAAAGCAAAGGATGAGATTAAGTTAAATAAAAGGTGATTTTGATCCTTTTCTAAAAAAAAGGGCACATATGTGAATTATTGAGGGGATCAAGTTTTGGGTTTCCCTCTAGAGAGGATAAATCATAAGCTCTTAATCCATACTTATGGGTTATGATATAAGGTCCAAGCTAATTGAAAGCAGCCTTACCCTGCTTGATTTTCTCCACATTTATGACATGCTTATTTTCCTTTAGGATGAGGTCTCTGATATTTCATTATTACATCTAAAGGTGTTTTTTATAATCTTGTTTGATTCACTCTTTATAGACATGAATATTGGTAAGGGTAGCTAATCAATGTTCATCAAGTAGCTCAAGCTGGGCTAAATGGTGTGATGATAATCATCTTTAGAATTGAGATCTTACAAATATATGTGAAGAAATGAGATGATTTGTACTTCAAGAGGAAAGATAACCTCAAATCTAAACACAAGATAGAATAGGGTAGAACCCATAGGGGTTTGGATGATAGTATGATATGGCCATAAGGCGAAGGCAATGCGTAAATGTTAATCTTGACCAGATGCATTGACCATTTTAGTGAGCATGTTATTAAGAGTTTTTTTAGAGGCTTATGTATATACATTATCTTGAGGGTGATAAGGTGATGAGAAATTGTGCTTGATGCTAAATGTGTCACAAAGACCTTGGACTTGTTTGTTTTTAAAATATTTTCCATTGTCGATGATGATTTTGTGAGGAACAACAAAATAGAAGATGATGTGATGATTGATGAAGTTGATAATATTTTCTACTTTGGTTGAGACAAGAGGAATAAAATATACCCATTGGCTAAAATATTCAATTGAAATGATGATAGAATGGTGTCTCTATGAAGAATAGGGGTTAATTTTGCCAATAAGGTCTAGACCCCATTGTGAGAAGGGTAAAAAATAAGTGGATATGTGAAGACTATGGATAGGTTTGTGATGTAAATTAGCATGTTATTGATAATTAATACACTTTTTCACATAAAAAAAATAGTCTTGGTTAATGGTAGGCTAGTAATAGCCAAGGCAAAGGATGCATTTAGCCATAAAGAGGCCACTAAACTGTCCCCCATAGATCCCATCATGTATTTCCCTGATAGCATGAGAGGCATCATGACTACATAGGAAATGGAAGAGGAAACCATCAAAGCCACATTTATAAATAATTCCCCCATAATGTTATAACATGAGGTAATCTATATAAATTCTCTTTGATAATTATTGAAAAGACAAAAAGGGATGATGCCAAGGTTAAGATAGTCGAAGGTTTGTTGATACTAAAGGTTAGGTTGGGTCTCTTCCACATTAAATATGGTGGAAGAGTATAGTTTGACATAATAAGGATGGCTAAATCTATGGATAATGACAAATAACTTATAGTTAGAGGGTGTAAATGTGATCTGAGAGGTGAGGGAAGTCATTGTATCAACAAACTTGTTCATAGATTTTGGGGTGGTTTGGATATAGTAGTATTTGAATGATGATAAAAGGATGTCATCTAATTGTTTTTACTATTAAAAAAAATCATTATTACATTGGTAAAAACCATTTATTTGATTGAAAACTATTTGAGAGTTGCCAAATATGTTGATCATTTTGACTCTCAAGTCTAATGTAGTTTGAAGACCTAATATTAGGGCTTCATACTCAGCCATATTGTTGGTATATTTGAAATCTAGCTTGAAGGATGAAGGAAGAGGTTCACCATGAAGGGGAATAAGGATAATTTTGGCTCCCCTGCCATGTTGACACTTTTATCCATCAATAATATGGTCACTTGATAGGTGAAGTCTTTTTGAGAGAGGGTTATAATGGACTTATCTCCAAACTCAAGATGAGAAGGTTAGTTGTCTACTAAAGGTTCTTTGGCCAATTGGTCAACAATGACTTTCCCTTTAATTGACTTCTACTAAACAAAATCAATGTTAAACTCAACAAAAATCATGAACCACTTGGCCATACATTATTTTTGGTATGGATTGGAGTGCATATACTTGAGTGGGTTGATATTGGTTATGACATAGGTTTTGTGGTTAAGAAGGTAGTGGTAAAGTTTGGTGGCCATGAATACTAGGGTTAGGAAATATTTCTTAGTATGGGTGTACTAAGTCTCATACTATACAAACATAATGATAATGTAGTAGATGGCTTGATCTTTATGTTTTTCATCTTGATGAGTGAGCATGGCCCCTAAGGAGTGATCGGTGGTGGAGATATAAAGGTAGAAGGGTTGATCATCCTTAGGAGGAGTGAGGATAGGTGGAGATAAAATAATTTTTTTAAAGAAAATCAAAGTCCTTTTAACAGTTTTTATTCCACTTAAAATATGCATCCTTCTTTAGAAGGTGGTGGAAGGGTTAACATCAGTTTAAGAGCTAAGAGATAAAGTGATGAATGAATTTGAGCTTCCCCTGTAGGCTCTAGAGTTACTTAAGGTTTTTAGGGGGAACATGTTGAGAATGGCTTTGATTTTGATAGGATCATCTTTGATTACTTGAAGGGGGATAATAAATCCAAGTATTTTTTATAACGAGACCCCAAAAATGTATTTCTTAGGGTTAAGGTAGATATTATAATAGATGAGAAACTCAAAGATAATATTGAGAATGACCAAATGATCTTTGTGATAATTAGATTTCCCAAGAAGGTCATCCACATAATCCTCAATGATTTTATGGATAAGTTCATGGAAGATATAGGTCATTACATGTTGGTGTATTACATCGATGTTATTTAGACCAAAGGGCATGACCCTATAGCTGAAGGTACCCCATGGGGTGCTAAAGGTAGTTTTGTGTTGATCTTTGGGGGTAATTAAAATTTGATTATAGCCCAAGAATCCATCCATGAGATATAACATCTCATGGCTAGATATAAAATCAAATAATTGGTCAATACTTTATAGAGGGAAGTCATCTTTTGGGCAAGAAATCTTGAGGTCACAAAAGTCCACACAAATGCGTAAGCCCCCTATAGCTTTGGTGATAGACACAATATTCAAAACCCATTAGGGGTAGTCAATGGCTTGAATGAAATTGATGGATAGGAGAAATTGAAGCTCTTATTTAATGAGAAGTTGTATGTGAGGGTGCATTTATTGAAGCTTATTCCTAATGGGATTGGCATCAAGGTTGGTGACTATGTTATGGGTAATGATATAGGGGTTGATTCCTAGAATGTCACTATAAGACCTGGAAAATGTTATGTTATGATATTTTAGGAAAGAGGGGAAGTCCTAAAGCTCCTCAAAATTTAGTGATTGGATAATTTTGACAATCCAGGGGTTGTCTATAGTGCCCAAGTTGATATCCATGTTGGATTCATTTTAAATGGTTGAAGTCTCTAGAGGTAGGGATTTGTGGATAGAAGCATCTAATACACCAAGATAGGTGAGAATGGAACCATCATCCTGACACTAAATGGTATTAATGGTAGGAGAGTCATATCTTATCATCTCAAAATGGGTCATAAGGATGGTTATAGTCACCCCATCCTTTTGATAAGTTAGGGATCTAAGTTTGATCATGTTGATGAAAAAAATGTTAGGAGGGATGGTGTCAGAATATTTAGCTATTCATGGTGGAATGGATAGTGAGGATGGGATGTCCTAATCAATGAAGGTAATGGGAGGTGGGTTGGTTTATTGTTTAGGTGGTGTGAAATTGAGGTTGTGATTTTCATTGGGTTTTTGGGTTTTGATTGAAAGAAACTCGTATGGCCCCTATTCATATTGTCCAAGAGCAAAACCCTCCCAAGCACACCTATGGAGGTATGTTTGGGAAAATTTTGGTTTATCTAGATAAGAGAAGCTATAGGTGAATGGTCAAGGTGAAAAGGAGGTGACAAAAGTCATAAGGGGGTTATCGAGTCCCCTATAGTTGAAATGGGTTTGACAGTTTGAAGGTCTAAAAAGAATAATGGCTTTGATATTGGGGTCATACCTAGGTTGGTTGTTTAGTTGCCTATACTCATGGGGATTAGGGAAGGTATCAAAGTTAAAAATGTGATATTACCCAAGTTAAATATGTTTTAGTGTGAATTCCAAGTGATCCATGGTGGGGATTTGATCTAAGGGGATTGACAAGCTAGTATATGCATCATTGGTTAAAGGAGATATGGCTTCATCTTTCATGGTTAAGGGCTTATCTTTGATTAATGGGGATATTCTATATAGAGGTACGAGGATGTCATTTTGTCAAAAAGTCATGTTACATGATGAAAAGGGACTTGGGTTAGCTTGTATAGTGACGACCTGACCTTCATGATCACATTTGATGCAATAATGAAGGGTAGAGGTTACACAACCCATGGAGCAAATGCAAGGTCATCCTAGTAAAACATTATACTAGAATTCAAATTTCACTACGTATAAGAGTTATAGGAGTGTGTGAGGTCCTAAATAGATATGAAGGAAAATAGTTCCTAGAGTAGTGGCCATGGTATCATTAAAGGATAAAAAGATGATCAAGGTTTATGACATGACATTATTTGGTAGTTTAAGTTCATCATAGGTATGAGAGGAGATGATATTAATATTGTCTCCCCCATCAATCATAACCTATTTGATGAAGGTTTGATTGATATAGGTAGTGATGAAAAGATGAATAACTAGGTCATCAGGGTAGATAGATGATATTTTTGAATCTTTGAAGGTGATAAGGTTAGAAATTTGGAAAATGCCAATAAAGGCTACCAGAGGTTAAGGGTCTTTAGGTTGGACCTTTATTTATTTTAATTCCTCTATCATTACTTGGTAATGATGAGGTGAGGTATAAATCAACTAGTATAGCCTCATCTTTATCGAGGTTTGGTGAAGTGGTTTGAGAATAATTCTTCTAATTGATTTGAAGGGGTTAGATTGAGAGATACCCAAGATAGATACCTTGGGTTTGGCTAAAGGTGAATGTTCATGAATTTGACTTGGTTAAAATGTGGAAGATGGGTATGTCCATGGGATAAACACTCTGGCCTTCCCCTTATCCTTTTGTTGAATGTGTGATCATGTAACTATTTATGCAGTGGATTGCACCCAGGGTAGGAGCCTGAGCTCTTGCCTTCCACACATCAAAATGGAAACTCCCCTCTCACCTGTGGGACTGGTGAAGCTAGAGGGGAGAATCTCTAGGTAAGGGCCAACTCCCTTTGATGCATCTGAGTTATTCTAATAAGTGTTAATATAGGTATATAGATATATAATGGGGGGGGTGATAAGGGAGAAGGATTACATGAAAACAAAACTACTCTAAAAGAAGTGATGCACCAAATGATTTGACCTACTCACACTCACACTTGAATCCAGATAAACACATATGTACACTTCAAATTGGCAGAAGGACCAGGTTGCAAGAAGTTTGACAGGGAGGCCTTAGTAGAACACATAGAAAATAGAGACTCCCTAAAGGTGTTATGGAAAAACACATTATATAGTAGCTTCTTCTATCTCTTCACTTCCAAATACAACTCTCCTTGTCACCTACAAGAATGCCACCTTATAGACACCAGGTGTGTTGGTGTTAAACCTGTGGAAGCATTAAGAAGCAATGACTAAACACAAACTGACACTCAGGCACACATACAAATATCTAACTAGAATAGAGGTAAAAATGTGTTTATTAATTTTAGGTGAAAATTTACTAGGGCTTTGCCTTGCAAATGTGGAAGATCCTACTTCAAATGACAAGTCTCCAATATATAGAGGAAGGAAGGAGGCCTTTTGGTGCCCATTTTTACAAATGACCCATTTGCACTCCAGTCATTGGGAAGAGCAAGCTACTTAATCAAAAATGAAAAATTATGAGACACACCATTTGTCTACTTGAAAGACTACTTCAAGGTGATTACATGGTTTGTCTACTCATTAATGCAAAATGAAGAAAAAGTAATTGCACTGTTAGGTATTTGCACCTCCTAGTAATCAATTCATGGGCATTATATCACCTGTTGGAGTAAATTCTTGAATTGGCACCTCCCTTCACCACTTGGGCTATCTTCCTATTATCACACTTGGAACTTTTCTCTCTTTGTTCTCTAGGCTCTTTATCCTTTTCCTACTTTGTCTCCTTTTTCTCCTTCATCCCTTGGGGGTGATCTTCTGGTGGTTCGTTGCATTCCTTAGGCTCTTTCCATGGTCAGCATGCAAGTACTAAAAAACCAATAGCTACTTCACTACCTTAAAATTGATGTTCACATAGCCATCACCCTAAAATTTAATACCTAACAACTAGTCTATCTCCTTAAAATTGATGGCTTTCAGGATGTCACCATCCTTGGCCAAAAATTTGTCAAGTCTTTTTCTGTGGGTTTTCCCACAGGTTTTTTACTTCAGGCTTTTCCTACAGACATAAAGTTTGCAGGAATTTTCTTGGTCTTTGTGTCCTTTCACCTAAAGTTATTTTCCTTTGGGCTTATTGCTCATGGCCTTCTCTAAATTCCTTTAGACTTTTGTCTGAAGGAATTCCTTCAGATAAAAAGTCTGAAAGAATTTATCCTTAAGATTTTCTATGCACCTTTGAACTCCTTCATCTATCTTTGAAATGCTCCCTACCCTCCACAAGGGCACCTACCATTCAACTTTTGGATGCCCCCTTGAACCAAGCCATTGAACCAACCCATTAAACCAAAATTGTTTCAACAATTCGACGATTCAACACAGTGCACCGAGCCTTTGTTGAACCAAGCCGATGAACCATTCACTTGAACCAATTATTGAACTAGTTCAATAGTTCAACACTGCACACTGAGCCTTTGAACCAAGCTTGTTGAACCATCCAATGAACTAAATGTTTGAACCAAATGATGAACCCATCGATTGAACCAAGGCATTGAACTCACTGATTAAACCAAGCGATGAAGTCATCGATTGAACCAAGTGATGAACTGAAGGTGTTGAACTGGTTTAATGGTTTAAAGGTGCTAACTCTTAGAAAGATTATTTCATTAAACCACACTCCAAACCTTAATAAAAAGTGTCTTCTGAACCATTTTAGCCCTCTTTCCTTATGAATTTCTTTAGACAAGAGTCTGAAGAAGCTTTGCAAAAACTTGCACTCTCTGAACTGGTCCTTCATCTATCAAAGATTACACCTACTAAGTCCATAGAAAATCAAAACCTATTAAGTCCATAGATTTTCCACCTATAAAGTCCATAGATTTCCACCTAAAGAGTCCATAGATTTAGATCTGTAGAGTCTGTAGATTTAGACCTATAGAGTCCATAGATTTAGACCTGTGAAGTCCATAAAAATTCTTAGACTTGTGCAAAATAAAAAAAATTAAATGGCCTAAAACTTTAGAGGAAGAAGGGGACTAATTTTTGGCCTATTAGACCCAAAATGGTCAAAAATTTGGCAACTCCTAGGGGAAGCATGCCTACTATGCTTAGAAGCTAATTGCCTCAAAATCCATTGGGCACGGGGTAAGATTGTAACTTAAAGATTAGCAATAGCTTTGATAAATCTAGAACCAATCACAAAGATTTACCTCAAAAGGAAACAAAAACACACACAAATCTAATAAAACTACTAACATGTGCAGAAAGCACTTAGGGAAAATAGGAGAAAAGCAAGGGAAAATATATACATGATGGAGAAGGGGCTTAGTGGTAATGTTTAAGATGTATCCCATTAACTAGGATATACAGTTCTTCACCATCAAACTTGGAGAGTTGGAATGAATTATATTGCTTACACTGAGTGATTACATATGGGCCACTCCATAGGGTGTCAAATTTTGGATGCTTTTCAGGCTTAGCTTGGTCTTCATCCCATTTCAAGACAATGTCTCCTTCAGAGAAACTTTTTGATGAAGATTTCTTGTCAAAGTGTCTCTTCACTTGCTATTGGTGGCTAGTCATAGAAGCCATAGCTTGGTTGCTTGTTTCTTGGAGTTCCATCAGCTTGCATAGCCTAAACTCCAAGCTATTTCCTTCTTCTAATTGTAGCTGGTGAGCGAGATCCAAAACTGCAATTGGAGTGAAATGGGGAGCCTAGATTCCCTTCCATAGACGAGTGTGTATGGCAAGTTGCCAATTGCCCTCTTTGGGGTGACCCTATCTGCCCACAGGGCTATTTTCAACTTGGCATGCCAAGTCCTCTGATTTTCCTCCATGGTTTTCTTGATGATCCTGATCAGGTTCTTATTTTTAGACTCAGCCAGTCCATTCCCTTGAGGGTAGTAATTTGATGAAGTGCTGAGATATATACCATATCTGACCACCTATTTGCTTGTTTTGGTTCCCAAAAAAGCTAATGCATTATCTAAGATTATGGTTATTGGAACCCTAAACCTTATCACCAGGTCCTCATAAAAATCGAGGACCATACTTTCATTGGCCTCCTTTAGAGCAACAGCCTCTACTCATCTTGTGAAATAATTCATGGCAGTCAGGACCTACTTGTGTCCAACACTAGAGGGAGGATTAATCATCCCTATGAAGTCCAGGCCCCATTGCATGAATGGCTTCTCCACTTGAATAGGCTATAAAGGCATGGCATCCAATCATTACTTCCCATAAAAAAGCACACACTTTTGGCACTTTCTTACCTAAGCATGGGTGTCCTTGAAAAGAGTAGGCCAGAAATAACCAGATCTCATTATTCTTGCTGCAGTAGCCCTAGGAGCAAAATGACTGCTGGCTGGTCCATCATGGAACTCAAACAACACCCTATAGGCCTAACTCAAGTCCAACCATCTCAAAAAGACTCCTGAGAGATCCCTCTAGAACAACACTCCATCAATCAGGGCATAAGGGAGACACTGAAGTTTGAAATACCTTGTCTTAAACCTATTAAGTGAGTGCGGGCACTCACCAGTGAGAAGGAAATGCCTCACGTTTGATGTCTAATCCCTCATGATAGCTAGTTCTTCTACTGTAGCTACATCATGGATTAGTAGACTATCCTCCTTTTGCTATTTAAAGTCTACAACAAGATGTTCACACAGGCCTCTCCCTCTTACCAGTTTGGTGATCTTGATATCTACATCATATTCCATCACCTTAGTGATCTACCCTGCTCTCTTCTCACTTAGATCTTGATTGATCAAGAAATCCTTGATGTTGGGATGTGGAACCATGAGGTGGATTCTGCTATTTGACAGCATGTGTCTAAATTTTTTTAGACTCCATATGACCACCAAGACTTACTTTTCCACATATGTGTATCTAACTTCAAAACCTTCTAGGCCTTGGCTAAAAAATGTAATTGGCTACTCAAGGTTTTCATCACTTGCTTGGGTAAGCATGGTAGAGGTTACCTCTTCATTGCGAAAGGTGTAGATGTTGAAATCTTTGGTGAAGTCAGGGCTGATCAAAGTAAGAGCCCGAGCTATGGCCTACTTGATTTCTTCAAAACTATATTTTCTCTATACTGTCCATGTGAACTCCTCACCCTTCCTCAGCATAGAGATCAATGGCTTGACCATCTCTACAAAATTTGGGATAAATTTCCATATGAAATTTATCTTACCGAAGAAACTTTGTAGGCCTTTCTTGTGCTTGGGTAAGGATAGCTCCAAGATGGAGCAAATTCTTTCTAGATCGATAGCCAGACCTTCTGAAGAAACAATGTGACCAAAGAGCTTTCCCTCATGGACAATGAACACACATTTCTTAGGATTGAGAGAGATACCAAACTCTCTACACCTCTCAAATATTTTCTTGAGGTGTTTCATGTGTTGGCTCACTTCCTTAGAGAAAACTATCACATCATCAAGATATACCAACACAGTCTTATTTATCAAGCCTTGAAAGGCCATGTCTATAGCTCATTAGAAAGTGGCACCAGCATTAGATAGTCTGAAAGGCATTTTCCTATAAGAAAATGTTCCCCACTTGGTTATGAAGGCTATTTTTTGCTGGTCATAGTCTTACACCAAAATATCCTTGTATCTTAAATATCCATCTAGGAGGGAGAAATGCTCACTACCTGTCACCATCTAAAGAATATGCTCCATGCTTAGGAGAGGATAATGGTCTTTCAAAGAGACTCTATTAAGATCTCTGAAATTGATGAACAGTTTGATCTCTCCATTCTTTTTCTGGATAGGAACAAGATTGGCTAGCCAAGAAGAGTGTTTGATTGGAAATATTATCTTAGACTCAATCAATTTGGTGAACTCCTTACACATGAGAGGCTCAATTGGGTTGATAGGCCTCTGATTCTACTTGATTCATTTGGTGCCTTCCTTTAGTTCAATGGTATGTTGGGCTAAGATCAGGTTAAAACCCTTCAAATCACTATACTCCTAGGCAAAGATATCAGCAAATTCTTGGCACAACAAGATGAAGGCCTACCTTTCCTAGTTTGTGCACACTTTTCCAAGTTCAAGCAGCTTGTCCTTTAATATTTCCACCTTCTCATGGTGCTCCTCCTTTGTTGAAATGCACACCTTGTCGCTTCTCAATTGGTCATCTCCATTGAAGATACTCTCTAGAGTGACCAAACCTTTGGGGAGCTTATTGTTCTTCAGCTGAACAATTTGGTTGCCATATTGTTGTTGTAGCTTTGCCTAGTTTTTTGCAGTGAATTCCGCTTCTTCTTGTAGGAAAAGTTCTATTTACTTATCATTGTTGAAAACTTCCTAGTTGGCGATGTTTTTAGGTACAAAAGGCCAGATCACTACTTTCAAGTGATGTGAGCTATGGTCTCGGCCTATTTTCTTAGCAATATCGAACTGGGCACCAACTGCTGCTAGCCTGTCTGCTTGCTTGTTCTATTATCTAGGGATAGAAGTAATATTACAAGTGTAGAAATTTTCCACTAAGTCCCATACCTTATGTTTTTAGGACTTCAGTAGAGAGTTCATCAAATTCTAGCCTCTTACCTAGTTGACAATCAGCTCACTGTCACCAAACACTTGCAGCTCTTTGATTCCTCTTTTTTGTACCCACTCCAAGCTGTGGATGAGGGATTCATATTCTACAACATTGAATGTGTAGGAAAATTAGAACCAAAAGGTTGAAAATACCTCTCTTTTAAAGGAGAGACTAGCACCACTCCACCTCCAACTCCTAACTTACTCCTTGAACCATCAAGGAATAGCTACCATAGACCTGAGTTTTCCTGGTTGGCTTTCATCAAATTTGGTACAAAAGTACCCTCTTCATGCATGAAATAAATTCCAAAGCCTACCTCCTCTATGAATTTATAGGGATGATGCTCAAAATTGTCACTTCCCCATTCATCTAAGATCAGGGCGACAACTCCTTCAAGGGTAGAGGATGGAGATTGGTCTATTTTGAACTCTTCCTAGTCAATGATGGTGTAGCTAACATTTGCTACCTTTAGTGAGTAAGGTTCTAGATGATCTCTATGGAGTGGCTCAAATTCAATCTTGAATTTAGTCCCATACTTGGTTCTAAAAACTAGATAAGACCAATTCATTGCTAAGTAGCCACTTATCTTGGATGTAAAATCCCTAAATAAGCAGATGGCAAAGTAGGGAGGGACATTTGCTACTACCACATCATGAGGAACTGAGAAATTCAGGCAAGCATGTAGTATCAAGCTCAAACCTCTTACCACCCCAATTTTCTTTGTTGGGGTTCCATCCAGCTGTAGAACTCGCTTGGTCATTTCTTCATATTTCAAGCCCAACTTGTTGGCTATGCATTTGGGCATTACTGAGGTGCTTGCTCCATTATTAATGATGTAATTGTGCACCAAGAAATCTCCTATGACTAGGGACACATAAAAAGGAGGAACCTTCTCTTCTTTTTGGGTCTGACCTAAGGTGGAAGGTTATCCATTCATCATTAAAATGTTATCAACTTTTGTTGGGATAGCTCATTCATCTAGTTCATTCAATTCCTTCACAGCATGTCTTTCTACCTTAGTATTGATAGTGAATCCCAAAAGGAGATGTTCATGTGCAGCTTCTTCATTTGGTCAACCACATTGACTTGAGGGTTACCTTCCTTCAAAATTTCTTTGGAATTATGTATAGCCTGAGGTGCAGGCTGAGGAGCTGGTTGTACAACTGGCAATCTAAAGCTTGGAAATTTGTGATTCGTATGTGATGAAGAAGGAATTACTGATGCCTAGGTAGTAGCCTAAGTTTATTCCATTTCCCTTCTTTTGAATCTTTTGTTGGCTACAACACAGTCAGCTTGATTGTTTGTAGTGCCCACATAATTGACTGAAAAGAATTCTCCTTCCAGATGATTCATGAGGGTAGAATCAGGCTGGGCTTGACTGCTGCTCGTGCTTGGTTGCATTGGAGCCTCAAAGACTTGGGAATGGGTGGCTACCTAATTTTATTGTATATTTAGGTAATAACCCATCATTTCATTTGCATAAATATCTTACTCCTAACCATATCCCATGGTTGAACAACCTGGCTGTTCCTACACCAGATTGTTCTAAATGGGCACCATGACCTTAAATGATGAAGGGGTACCTGGGTTGTAGCCTTGAAAGGGTTTATTCTAAGTAAGTTGACCCTGTCCTTGATTGTAATTTTGGAAAGGGGGTCTAGGAGCTTGACCATACTACTGGTATCCTTGATTTGGTCAGTTGCTTTGAGCTTGCTACCTTTTAAGAGCCACAAGTTTATTTGACATACTTTGCAATAGAATCTTAACTTCATGAAGCTCATTGGATGGAGCAGTAGTTGGTTTCTCTATGCTGGGTAGAGGAGCTAATGTGGGAGCAACAGTTTGAATTAGAGGTAGCATTTTAGGGAAAAGTGGCATATGGGGTCTAGGGGCTATTTTCCCAACCTACACTAAGCAATTTTCAACTGTTATAGCTATATCATAGGTAGTAGGTAGCACATGTCCTCCCATGGATTGTATCATAATAGAGATATCACTATTCAATGCTCTTAAGTAATATAGGAAAACATAGCTAGCAGTCAATCTTATCAGAATAGGGATTCTATCCCATGTCTTCTAAAACTAAGTGTTGAAATCCTACATGTATTCATGTGGGGCTCTTTTCATGGTAGTCATCTACTCAACAAGTAAGAGGTGGTTGATCTTTTCCCCAACATAGTCCATCAAGTGATTACCCAATTCATTCTAGGAATTACTTGAATTTATAGCTAAAGTCCCATACCAGTCAAGAGCTTTACCCTTGAGAGACAATGCCAACAATCTGATTGTGATATTTTCCTCAGTGACATTGTGAATATTGTAGAGGTTAGCAATATTTTTGATGTGCTTGATGACTATAATGGGCCCCTCTCTATCAAAAAAAGGCACATTTTCAAGGGCTGCTCCTAGAATTGGGTCATAACATTGGAGATTCAATGGACTCTGACCATGAAAAGTGACAAAGGGTAATGCCATAACTAGGACGGGATGTAACTATGGCCCTATTGCATATGTGTTCCTTATAACAAGTCTGGGAAGGTGGTTTGTTGAATAAGGGCAGGTCCTCTCAAACCTCAGTCTTTTTGCTAAGTTCAAAGGCAATTCAACAAATTCAAAAGGGACACCCTTAGAAGTAGACCATGTGGTGACTTTAGGCATAAGAAGTTAGACTGGTCTTTGACAAAGAAATGAAGTTCTTACTAGTGAAGTCACCAGATGCTGAAAATAGTCGATTTGCTATAATAGGACTAGCATCAATCCTAAAACTTTATTGATTGTAAAAACTAAGTCCCACCAGGTGTGCCAAAAACTATTGATGCAGTGGATTGCACCTAGGGCAGGAGGCTAAGCTCCTGCCTTCCACATGTCAAAATGGAAACTCCCCTCTCACCTATGGGACTAGCGAAGCTGGAGGGGAGAGTCTCTAGGTAAGGGATAGCTCCCTTTAATGCATTTGAGTTATTCTAATAAGTGCTAATATAGGTATATAGATATATAATGGGGGGTAAAAAGGGAGAAGGATTACAGGAAAATAAAACTACTCTAAAAGAGGTGATGCACCAAATGATTTTACCTACTCACACTCACACTTGAAGCCATAAAAACACATACATACACTTCAAACTGGCAGAAGGACCAGGTTGTAGGAAGTTTGATAGGGAGGCCTTAGTGGAACACATAGAAAATAGAGACTCCCCAAAGGTGATATGGAAAGGCACACTGTATAGTAGCTTATTCTATCTCTACACTTCCAAATACAACTCTCCTTGTCACCTATAAGAATGGCACCTTATAGACACCAGGTGTGTTGGTGTTAAACCTATGGAAGCATTAAGAAGCAATGACTAAACACAAACTAACACTCAGGCACACACACAAATATCTATCTAGAATAGACGTAAAAATGTGTTTATTTATTTTAGGTGAAAATTTTCTAGGGCTTCGCCTTACAAATGTGGAAGATCCTACTTCAAATGACAAGTCTCCAATATATAGAGGAAGGAGGCCTTTTGGCACCCCTTTTTACAAATGATCCATTTGCACTCTAGTCATTGGGAAGAGCAAGTTGCTTAATAATCAATGAGAAATTAGGAGCCATGGCATTTGTCTGCTTGCAAGACCACTTCTTCAAGGTGATTACATGATTTGTCTACTAATTAATGTGAAATGAAGAAAAACTAGTTGCACTGTTAGTTGTTTGCACCTCCTAGTAATCAATTCACGGGCACTATATCACCTGTTAGAGTAACTTCTTGAATCAGTAACTCCCTTCACCACTTGGGCTATTTGCCTATTCTTACACTTGGCACTTTTCTCTCTTTATTCTCTAGGCTCTTTGTCCTTTTCCTACTTTGTCTCCTTCTACTCTTTCAGCCCTCAGGGGCGATCTTCTGGCGGGTCACTGCATTCCTTGGGCTCTTTCCATGGTCAGCACACAAGTACTAGTAAACCAATGGCTACTTCACTACCTTAAAATTGACATTTGTGCAACCATCTCCTTAAATTGAATACCTAATGGCTAGTCTATCTCCTTAAAATTGACAGCTTTTAGGATATCACTGTCCATGGCCAAAAATCCATTAGGTCTTTTTTTGCGGGCTTTTCCCATGCATTTTTTGCTTCGATATTTTCTTGTGGACAAAAAATCTATAAGAATTTTCCCAGTCTTTGTGTCTTTTTGCCTAAAGTTCTTTTCTTTTAGGCTTCTTGCTCACCAAGCTCGTTGAACCATCTGATGAACTGAATGTTTGAACTAAATGATGAACCTACCAATTGAACCAAGGCATTGAACTCGCTGATTGAACCAAGCGATGAACTCATCGATTGAACCAAGTGATGAACTCATTGATTGAACTAAGTGATGAACCGAAGGTTTTGAACTGGTTTAACAGTTTAAAGGTGCTAACTCTTAGAATGATTATGTCATTGAACCACTCTCCCAACCTTAAGGAAAAGTGTCTTCTAAACCATTTTATCCCTCTTTCCTTATGAATTTCTTTAGATAAGATTTTGAAGAAGCTTAGCAAAAACTTGCACTCTCTTAACTGGTCCTTCATCTATTAAAGATTACACCTGTTGAGTCCATAGAAAATTAAAACCTGTTAAGTCCATAGATTTTCCACCTACAGAGTCTATAGATTTCCACCTGCAGAGTCCATAGATTTAGACCTATAGAGTCCATATATTTAGACCTATAGAGTCTATCGATTTAGACTTGTAGAGTCCATATAAATTCTTGGACTTGTGGAAAATCAAAAAAATGAAATGGCCTAAAACATTAGAAGAAGGGGACCAATTTTTGGCCTGTTAGACCCAAAATGGTCAACAATAACCACATGGATAACATGGATAGAAGGAAGATTTGGGGTAGGAGATTGGTTTAGTTCTCTACCATTATGAGGTGAGAGTGGAGGAGTAGGTAGTCATTCTATAGTGTTTTTTGGTTATTAGATTGGTAGTGGGCTCATGGGAGGTTTATCTCTTAATAGATCATCCTCATCATAGAGCTGATGGATTATGGTTTGGAGAGATTTGTAGTTATCTATGTCATGCCTTAGTGTCTTATGATAGGTGCATACTTGGTGGTTGTTATACCAAATGAGTTTTTGACCAAGAGGGTCAAATGATCTAATAAGAGGTAAGGTAAAATAATAAGCTTGTAATAACCTTTGGAAAATAGTCAAGTAAGACTCAGATAAAGGTGGCAAGGGTCTAGAGGTTTTGGCCTTGGTTTGTGGGATGGAAGTCCTTTTAGAAATAGGCTTGGTGGTAGAGGTCTTGGGTATAGTGTGGTTCTTAATTGATGATTTTGGTTTAGATAAGGGAGTTGATAAGTTAGAGGTAGGAGATATCAAGGTATCTAGGTTGGTTATAGATGGATTAATAAAGATGGGCATGTAAAAAAACAAGAGTGATGGTGTAATCAAAGGAAGTGGTTGGGTTTTGGTTAAGATAGTTAGATTCCTAATCAAAGTAGAGGGATGAGGCCCCAAAATAGAGGGCAAGGTTGATGGAGGTATAAGTTTGGCCTTCTATATTTTTGATGGCTGTATCTCCTTGGTTAATGGGTTTGGTGAGGTTATCTTTGGTTTCAAGGGTGGGTGATTAGGCTCTAAGTAGGGAAGAAACCAAAGTTTTTTTTGGTTTCATTGAAGTGATAGAAGATGATTTAGTTATTTTAGATTTGTTTCTTTTGGATGGTTGAGAAATGGCTAGGTTGGTAGAGGTCTTTATTGGTTTGGTTGATAAGATATGGGTCGGATAATAGATGTGGTGGGTTGGTCCATCAAGGAGGTGGTTAAAGGTTCTTATTTGGTGATGTAAGGGATCCCCTATTATTTACAAAAGGTATCTTGATCCATGTTAGGTTTAGAGACAAACTCCAATCTCTGAACTAGTCTAGAGAATGGTTTATAGGTTGGTCTTGTTCCCTAGGTAGTAGGCTAAAAAAATGACCCATAGGTTAAGAAAGGGGAATGGTGATCTCATTATTTTCCTCAATAAAAGTATGCAAGGTTTAGACTGATGGTTACTCTATGAGAGGTATAAATATGGTGGTTTATTCCTTTGGAATGATATCCAAAACGGAATTGAATTTATCAGTGGTTGAAGGAAGAGGTATAGTGGTAATGGTTTCTTACTCAAGTATATTAGTTGAAGGAGGGGTTGATGAATCCATTAACTCAATAAGTGGAGGAGGTGAAAATGTTACTTATGTGGTTTGGGTCTCCAAAGGAAGAGAAGGTATTTATTCTATCTTGATAAGTAGAAAGCATGAAGAATAGGTAGATTTGGTGGTAGGTTCTTCACTAATGGGCTTGTCAATAACCATATTGATAATGTGGGTGTCATGAGAAGACTCAACTCTATTGATCTAATTTTTGGTAGGTGCATGATTGTGAAAAGGTTATCTAAAAAATGTTAATGGCTTATTTTTTAGGTGTGTTAGGGTTGTCCAACACAAGGTATTACACCTACTAACATCATGTCTAACTACTCGATGAAAAGCACATAGGTCATTCTCATTGTACCAACTAAGTGTAGGATGATAAGAATAAAATTATTGAGGGGGTTTTATGGGAGGAAGCTATATGATATTAGCTTTTAGTAACTTTTCTAGGACTAAAGCATAAGATTCCCCAAGTAGAGTAAATTGCTTCTAATTATTTTATTTTTAGTTTCTCATGTTTTTTTAAGGAGTTAGAAGAGTTTGGTTGATTTATAAATGGTGGATGAGCGGTCTTAAGGACAACCACATTTGTAGTTCCCTTGATTTTGGCATTGTTATTGTTTTGGTTACTTAGTTTAGAGGAAGAGTCCTCATTGTCTTTTTAGGTAGAGTTTTTATTTTTGAAATTAACTTTCCTTCATTGATAGCTCTATTTTCTAGCTTATGTGCCATGGTAAAATACTCATCAAAGGTTCTAAAGCTCTGAACATGCATTATAGAAGATATGTACTTGGCACATGCCCAAGGAAAAAGATATATTATTTTGGGTTGGGGTAAAGAGAAATAAAGTTGATTTATTAGGCTTATCCAATGGGCTACAAAATCATAAATAAATTTATCATCAAATTTCTAGATAGAGTAAATTTTAGTGATGGAAACTTTCTTAGATATGTTTATTGAAAAGTGATCCAAGAAATTTTGGGCTAGTTGGTTGAAAGAGAAGAGAGGATGTTTGGTTATGGTACTATACTAGTCTAATGCTAGACCAGACAAGGACATGGGGAAGGTATGAAGAAGGAGGGCATCATCCTAGGAAATCAAATAACATTAATGCCTAGATTCCTTGAGGTGTTGTTGGGGGTCATCCTTACTTTGAAAATTATAAAACTTGGGAATATCCCACTAAGGAGGATATGGTATGATAGGGATAGATGGGTGAATGAGTTCATTGTAAATCTAGTCATATGATAAGATGTTGTGAGCACTAGAGATGGATGACTCTAAATTAGTCATTCTATCCATGGGCATTTTCATTAGATCTGTCTGGGGTTGCACAACTAAAATTTTATAAGGTGCATATTTTTGTTATGGTTGGGTGATATATTGATAAATGGTAGGAGGTTGAGGAGCTGCCTCATATCTATATGTGGACATAGGTGGTTGGGTAGGTGCCATGTAGGGGTAGGTGGATGTAGGTGGTTGGGTAATGGGTAGAGGTACATGCCCTTGTGGGTTAGGGATGTAACCTAGGTTGGGAATGATGGGCACCTATTGACATGTTAATGTAGGTTAGGTAGGAGCTAAAGTTGGATTTATAACTAAAGGAAAGGTGGTGACCTTTTTATTAATTGGTGGTAAGGTAGAAGGTATAAACACCACAAGATTTTGAAGTGGAGTAGTGACTAATGGATTAGGGGTAGTTAAATGAGGTTTGTAAATGATAGTATTATGTTCTCCCATGGTGAGAGAGTATAGGTGGTTAATGGTTGGGTTGCTCCTAGGGTAGAAGATTTGTTGGTGGTAGTGGAAGGCATAAGGGTGTTGGTAGGTTGGGTTGGTTGGTTTTCCATAGTAGTATCAAAGGGATTAATGGTAGATGAAGATACTTGGGTATTTAATGGTTAGGTGGTGACTATAGAAATATAAGTGTTCCCCATAAGGTGGGAAGGCATGGTGTTGAGATAATGTGGGTCCACATGTGGAACTGAAGTAGGGATATGGTGAGGCATGGTGTTGAGATAATGTTAAAGGGCCATAGAGTTGTTATCTAATAAAGTGGTAAATTCTATATCTCCTTGGGGAACTACCCAATGGAAAGGACTTCTTGAATGCTGAGGAGACTATTTTATTTTAGATATGTACTCCATGGATTAAGAGGTATAAGAGTTTGGTTGGATTAGTGATGGGTTATATTCTTCTGATTCTTTCATTGTTGGGGAGTTAGGACCATGCAAGATAAGGGAAAGATAATACAAAAACAATCTCACCATTAAAATATATATAAGATAAGAAATGAGAAAGGAAATAAAAAACACACTAAAAATTACATTAAGTCCTAAATTTATTTTTAGTCTCTCTTTTGGCTTATGCCTTAAGCTTTGAGAACCATGTGACTAAAATTGGATTGTAGGGCAAGTACTAGAAAAGAAGTCTATGGTTGGTTTTAGGTTACATTTAGGCTCTAAAAAAGAATTTTTATTGGGAATAAATATGTGGCTTGTTATTGGGGCCTACCCACTCACTTCACACACTATAATGATAAAGGTGTCAGGTGCTTAGCTAATATATACCAATTTTTAGAGTTTATACCCAACTAGAGAGCCGAGTTGGTTCTCCCCTTGGCAATGACCTCCAAGTAAGATTGTTAGGAAAGGGTAAGGTGATCTCTAGTTGATTAAATCTTAGTCATTCCTTATGTCAAGTTGTTTATATGTTTGATTTATGTAGGTGGTTTGTTTTTTGTGTGTGATATAAGTGATGCTACGATCAAATTACTTTGATTTAATTTAAATTTGTGAGCTAAACTTGTACACAACCAATGTATGTAGTTTGATTTTAAAATCAAAAGAAGTTTTAATTTCATTAATGATCACATAATAGAGAGAAGAGTATGTACATTCAAATGAAATAACCCCAAGTATAGACTCAAGGGTCCCATTGGGCATGCCATAAAGTTTCATAAATTTTCATCTTATAGTCCAAGAAAGGAAGAAGAAAGAAACTAGATACGGGTATGGTTGAAAAACCTATTTGGTTGTGTGAATGTTGAATTAGATGATTATAGAGAGATCCTCTTTGGCTTGGGAATAATTACTTTCAAATAAGATAAAACTAAAGCAAAAGGTTAGTTAGATAGATAGTTGGGTGGATTGCCTAGTGTTAGCTAGATCCTAGAAGCTAGAGCTTCCTTAAAGGTTTTAAATCAACACATTTTTAACAATTAAGTTTATAAAACATAAGATAAATTAATTTCATAAATCAAAAAATATACTAAAATTAAATACAATAAAATTTTGACAAATAAATTAACTAATTATAGCAATAAGTGAGTTAATAATAATGCTAAATAGGTTGGGTGTGGTTTAGAAAATAGATTAGGGTTATGTGAACAAGTAGAGATAAAGAAATTTGGATTTATTTGAGCATAAGTAGGTGAAAATATCATGTTTTTATTTTGTGCCATAAAGACCATTGATGGTTGAGCTGACCATTAGTTGTTAAGATAACCATAGGCAGTTGGGATAGACCACTGATAATTGGGATGACCATAAAAAATTATTATGTGTTGGGTTTGGGTGATAAAATGTTTATATTAACTGGGTCACAGAAGGAAATTTTTGGAGATTGGTTTATGTTGGGCTGATTGCAAAATGCAAAAAAAGTAATTGATATATTGAAAACAAATACTTAGCTTGTTGGAGTTGGATCTAGTGAATGGTTGGTTTAGTTTGCTCATTGATGGAGTTTGGCATGATTCTAGTAGATTAATGATACTTAGTTGTCAGCCAATGGGTGGAAGTAAGTTAGCTCTCTATCATGATGGTTATATTGATGGATTGTTGGAAGAATACTACAAAGAACTCTAGATACAAAATCTCTTGATAGTTGTAGGATCCCTTTTTCACATCTAACTTCTCTTTTCTTATAGGAAGGAAGGAGAGGTGCAAAAATATGTTAACAAGAGATCCAACTTGTTATATAATTTTAACTTTGATATTATTTGGTTTGCACATGAGTTAGACAAGTTAATTATAAAAAATAAAGCTAGAGTGAAGGGTTAGTTAAGTTGGATTAGATAGTGGAATGTGACCATCGACAGTTAGGGTGACCATTGAGGGTTAGGGTGACCATAAATGATCGAGGGTCAAGGTGTGAGTTTAGTTAGTAGGCCAATCTGAATAATGGTAGTTCTATTTGTCATTCTAAAGGTCAATTTGGGGCCCCAGGGAATTGTGACATTCAGAACCATCATGTGCATATTTTTAGTGTTTATAAAAACATAGTTGAATTTTAAGCATTACTAGACCAAAATTCCCAAGCACATCTCAAATAATAAATAAATATATAATTCCAAACTTTGGTGTCTTCTCATGATCTCATGTCTATATGGAATAACAAATACATAAAATTTATTGAGATAAATGTATAAAATAAGAGAATTAAAGAAGAGAAAGAGAAATTAAAAGAATAATGTGATGAGGTGAAACAACAAAATTAGCAAGCTAAGGTTAACCTTCAAATAACTTGTAAGCTGAGTGAAAAAAATTTGGCCTATTAAAGACCTTCCTCTACCTACAATCTTTTTCTTTAAGAACAATTTTGTAAGTGACAATTGCTGATAATTTATTGTGATCAAAACCATGAAATAATAGATGGGAAATAATTTATATAATATTTTGTACATGTTACTCTAGACCACCAAGACCTATTATGTGAATTATATTTTTGTGATCTCATGCTAAGAACTAGGACTAGTTTCCTGATCAATATTTTGATAGGAGAGATACAAATCAAAGCTCTCCTTTCCTCCTTTAGAAATTAGTTTTCATAGGAACAAAGAGATAATGAATATTTTGATAAAGTAAGGATAGTAGGATTCTGTATAAGACCTCAATGTGATAGTGTACCTAAAAATTTTACAACATTAAATGCTCAATACTTATGATACATGTAATATCATTACATTTTTAATCTACAACAAAACATTGAATATTTTGAAAGTTTCACCCAACACCATTTTTAAGAATCAAGAGTGGCATGTTTGAAATAATGGGATACATTGAACATCCCTTTAAAAAGATGAGAAGTGATCTCTCTCACAAATATCTGATGGTGTTTTCATAGGGCCATGGATATTATATAGATAATCTCATAAATCATCAAAGGAGGAAATAGACCTTGGATTGGTATGAGGTTTAGGCCACCATTCCTTCTCAACACTATGTCACCTTGGTAGGATGCATCATCCCAATCCAGTGAGTAGTTTTAGATATGGATGGCTTTCATCCTTAGAGATATGGTATTTTTACATGTATTTGAGGAAAATAGGGATACTCACCTTTATATCTATGATCTTATCCTAAGATTAGAGAAAATGGTATTCAACTATAAAGAGATAAGTATGTAGTTTTTAGGAGAACCTAAAAAAGGTAAGGTGTGTGGTAAATGATGAACCTATTATATGACTCATTATATCTGCATGTTGAAAATATATCACCAATTAATATATGTTATTGGATTAAGTATGTATTTCATCTAATTACTTAATTGTAGTTTAAATTGTGATATATGTGCTTATGTCTCAGTTTGTGTATGTGATTCAATACTACTAGTTACACCACTATGTTTAAATTCTTTCAATGGTCAGCTCATAGTTTTTCATATATAGGTGACTTAAATAAACTTTCATTAAATTTTATAATTTTTGAAAAGTTAATTCAAACCCTAAAATCAAGCTTAATATATAATTTAGAAGTTTATAAAATCTTAGAGATTGTCAGTCAAGCCCCAGAGTACAATAGAAAAGCTCCATAGTTTGTCACTCAAGCTTCAGATTACAATAATGAATCTATAAAGTTTGAAATTTAATCTCTAGAGTCCAATAGAGAAGCTATATATTCTATCAAAAATCTCTAAATTATATTAGTGGAGCTTTAGAGTACTATAGGCTAATTCTGGAGTAAATAAAAAAGATCTAGAATACAATAGTCAAGCTCTAGAATGCATCAATAAAACTCCAATATAATCCCATCCATATATAAAGATTATTGAAGGAATTTTTTATGATTGTGAAAAAAATTAAACACCTCTTTATGACATCCATGGGTCATTCTCCAAAACAATTAACATTTATAGCATTTTATTAATAATCTTACTTATTATATAAATGTTTGTAAAACACACCATTATAAACATTATAAGATTTTAGGTTACCAAGAAAACTAATATGTTATAAATAAATATGTTGTAACCACCTTCAACCATGCATAATATTATGCCTTCTTTCCAAATTTTCACACTGGAATGTGGAAATTGATTGTAATGCCTTTCTCATTTTTTAAATAAATTGAATAACATTTGTGATCCAGTTAGTTTGTTAGTTGTTGATGTATTTTGATATAGTAGTTGAGAAACTTTGAATATTAATACCATATCTTCATATTTTTATGTATGTTATAGACATAGAGATAATTTAAGGTTGTAAAATAAATCACATACATGAAATATTTGGCAAATTTTAATCTTTTCATAAATTAATGAAGTTTGAATGTTCTTAAAATACTAAGTTGATTTCAATCCTATTCCAAAGGAGAGTAAGGTCCCACTCACCTAAAGATATAGGATTTGTGTCGGTATTTATGTGTATTTTTTTATTTAATTCCATTAAGAGTGTTTATGTTAGTAATTTTGAAATGATAAACCTACAATACTCTATTTAATTGTGCATGCATTTACATTTTACTATTTACAACACTATTATCATTTTCCATTTCAAAATTAATTACATTTTAAATTAAATTAAATTATGCAATCCTAGTTCAATAAATTAAATTATAAAATCATATTATAGTATGCTTTATTTTAATCAACCAAATGTTTTAATTATCAGCATTTTCCTTCACAAGTAAAGAGTGTTTTCGTTGAAGCAAGTGTGTTACTTTCAACATTCTAATTCTGAAAGTGTGTTCCTTTGAGAAATTAGATATATTAAATTCAATTCAACTAGATAAAAACCTTAGATTTAGTTGATCCATCTATAAACCCCCCAAAACACAATTGTTATCAACCTATTTCACACCTTATTACATAAAACCTTTGGACATTGACCCTGGTTTTAATGACATCAACTAATGAGTTGATTAAATTAATGGATTGATGACACCAATTAACATGCACTCATATTAAATACATAAACAAGGTTAGATCCAACATATAACCCATGAAAGGGTGTGGCATGGTTCCAAAATGAGGATCTACAAGCCCAAATAATCAACACATCTGCCAAAGAGTGTTGGAAAAATATTATGCATGCATTTTTACAACCCATAATATCAAATTGAATTAATGGAAAATACAAAATATAGAAGGGTCATATTTTGATATTTAATACCATATGAATTATATGTCATATTATAAATTAATTTATAAGATATAAGAAATAAGCATACCTAATATAAAATATACAACATACTTCTATATTGATTACTTTTAAAATAAAAGGAGGACACACTCAATATGGGTTAAGCTAATTCTAGCTATGAAAGAAGCTATGCAATTATCCATGTCATCAAAAATCATAATATTCCCACTTAAATATATAACATATCCATATCATAATGATCATATACATGGATATGAGGATGAGACCCACTACACTCAAAGGGACTCATTGTATATTGGACACATTGATCGCAGACAAATGATACACAAAAATAAGTTACTCTTGAACCTTATAATTAATAAGGAAACAAATTTCCCTTATAAATTTCCATACCAATAAGGTCACCTTCAAATCACCAAAAATAAACATAAGGTATTATTAATTAAATTGTTCCAAGGTTGATGAGATATGGGTGAGTTGGTAAAGTTTATTATTTCAATCCCACTCAGGTTCAAATCTCACTAGGCATGTGAGATAATTTGTGGAAATTGGTTCTATTCCTAAGGAAAATTATGGTTGTTAGTGGAATTATCAAGGTAATTTGTGGCCATTGGTGGTATTATATTGGCTATTAACTTGGGGATATGTTCCACCATTGTGTTTGAGACTAGCTCATACCTCTAGTTAAAAGTTATTACCAATAAAAAAACTATTCTAGGAAATGGGGTCATAAATTCAAGGAGGTTGATGACCAAAACATCTAGATATCAACATCAACATAGGATTCATGCATATGGTATTGATAAAAAACATGAAATAAGATACACTACAACTATTATATCATATGCATGACTTAATTAAGTCAATGATCACACCTAATAGGTTTTAAAATGCTATAAAAATATTGCATGTTCCTCTCCAATTATTGATGAAAAACAAATATTTAAAAAAAAAACTCCCTCATGTGGATACTAGCAAGGAATAAATCACTACTATAAAGGATACATAGATCACTCACCATAAGGACAAGTTAAAGTAATGTAATCCACATGAGGTTCTCTAACAATATCTTCCAAGTATAATCATAGGCTAATCACACAATATGACTTTAATATCAAGCTACACTCATACATACATGGATTTTTTTCAAGTGGAAACCGAAGTATAACACAATGAGGCTCTTGATCCATCATATTAATAGAACATGTCCCTAAGGTATTTATAACCCACTATGATCAACTGATATAATAATTTCATCCTAAGTAGGGACTGTGCCCAAATATACATAGAAATAATCTCAAGGTAAGAGTAAAACATTAAGGGTTAATGAGATGATATAACCTAGATAAAATATCTAACTAGTTCAAATTCATCATCCATAGTCATAGCAATATTGAGTAACCCTCAATCATACTTCAAATTGAGTGGTGAAGGAGTAACACATTCTACACATCCACATCACCCAAAACCTATCTATCTCTATGGTATGAGTCACACAACATATCAAAATAAACTCACATGGATAAATGGCATAAATAAAAATGCATAAGTGGTCACATGGATGATTTACAACCATGTTCATCCTATAGTCTCTCAACAAGCCTATAAATCTTTATGTGGACCTAGAAAACCCCACAACCCCAAGGCCAAAACTGAACACTCAAATAAACAAGGTGATATTGAGTAAATACTAGGTCAAATTATTTATCCTATGTTTCAATGGGTCTCAAGTGGGACCCTAAATGATTATACCATATCATAGGGCTTGATTAGCACCTAAAGTCACAACATCACCTAAAGTCACAACTTTAATCTATTTTCAAGTTTACTTAATTTCATGGAAAGTGATAAAAATGGACCTCATATTATTCACATGACCTCAAAAATAGTATAAATATATTTTAGTAGCTTCTTAAGGATGGGTCACTCCATGTCAACTATCATATGTTTTCTATCTCAACTACCAAATTAGGATTGTTGAAGGCAATATTAAGAATCCTTATAGAAGACAATATATGATTCAAAATAATTTTCTACTTTTCTATTTTATTTTTAGTAAAGAGGAAATATCTTTTAGAGGATAACTTATCCATATTCATCCTTCTTCACCTTCTTCATCCTTGGATTATTATCATTAATGGGCTCTCTAATATTTTATCATTTTAATTTTTTATTTCATTTTAAAATCATAATGTGATACAAATATTTTTGGGTTTATTTTTCAAGTACCCATCATCTCAAAATGATTGAAAAAGGTTTCAAGCTCACATAAGTTTTGAAAAATTATTTGGGAGATTCAAGATCCTCCACAACCATTAATGCTTTCCCAAGATAGGTATGGAATTCATGTTTAGTTTTATACTTAATTTTTTTATACATGGTAGAGTATGATAAAATAATTAGGGTTCCCTTTTGGGTTAGTCCATCTTGGGTATCATATTAGCTCGTAAAGTCCATTATGTCTAAAATGATCTCTTCTTGATAAAGTAGTCATATATTGATAAATATAATGTTTTGTGTCCTAAAACTTAGATTTTTTGGAAGAGATAAAAAGGGGGAGGGAATGTGGGTAGGGGTAGGGATCCTTTTTAAATCAACCTTCCCCATGCCTTCTAATCATCTCTATCAACTGTACAAATAAAGTATAGGGTTTTGAAGAAAAAGTTATGGTTTATAAAATTTCACCATATATAATATTTTATAAAAATGGTACAAAGTAATTTAACATAAATTAAATATTAAAATTAAAAAAAATGGTGTTGATTAAAATGTTACAATTGACTAGTTTGATAATGAAACTAATTTTTTTTATAACATTTAGTGTCATCAATTGTTAACACTCAATTAGTTAAACACTATTTAAAATTATTATTAATCATCAATCATATTGTAGTATAATATGACAAAGGTATTATAATCATATTCCACTGAATCAAGTGTTATGAATCATTCAGTCCTCTCAGCCATAGATAATACACTACAAATAAGAGTAATAATATGAATCTTAGTTGTAAAGTAAAGTAATTATAACAACTAATGTACAACACTTTAAATCCAATATTAACTAAAATATTAAATAAGGTACATTTCCATGTAATGAATACAATCATAGCCTTTATTGTTTAAATTATCACATCCCAATTTCTATCTAAGCTAATTTACCTGATTATCCATGGATTATTATGTTTGTTAAATTGATTAATTATCATTTAATTAAGTTTCAAGTCATATGATATTATACGATAGTTTCATGTTGATTAGATTACATGATTATATTTCTATGATATAGCTATATTTGTATATTCTTTACATAGTGATCATGTTGTTAGTATTTATAGTAGTATTTTAAGGATATATATCATGATATTATGGGTTAAATACCTTATTGTCATGACATTTATGCAATAAATATACATCCCTCAGAGCATGATGGAAGGAGAGCATCATCAAAGAGGATGGCATAGATGGAGGTGTTCGGGGATGATTGAGGAACAACTAGAACCGTTGCACACACTATGATAGATTACATTTTTTATTTGAATTGTTAGTTGTAGTATTTATTTTGTGTTATATTCATTTAGATGATTGATTATGTGTGTTAGTTGTGATCTTTTTTTGTTCAATGCTTATGTGGATCTAATTATGTGATTGCATTATGGCTATAGTACATAGATTGAGTGCATAATGTTGTTTTTTGATCAATTCATGTTATTATATTCATTATTTCAAATGATATTGATTTAATGAGTAAGTATATTTTATTAGTATTTATCTATTATTGCCTATAGACTAACCAGAGTGTCTTTAAAATGTCTTATAAATTAGCTTGTTATTATGATTGTAGACACCAATATTGTGTCAACCCCCCTTGGTCCCCTTCTAAATGTTAACACTCCTAACCCACACTTGCACACCTTATTAATTTAAAAACTACTTTTTTTAAATTAATTACCTCACCTCGGACACCTCACCTAGACACCTCACCCTAAGACCATTTCTTAGCCTATGAGTCAACCTGAGACTAGGTCCTCCAAACCCTAACTACCGAAGACCTATTATCACCCCATATTAACTCCCTAACCAACTCTCATGCCTCATAAGCCCTTTTTTTGACCGTTCTCCAATGGAAGAGGCACTTAGCGGATGGACAAATGGGCAAAGAGCTAAAAATATCCTTTTTACCTATTCTCTCTCCATCGACATCGATTAACCCGTGGCTGACATCAATAGTCCTATGCCGATGCTGGTGGGATCACCGATGTTGGTTACATAAGCCAAGCTCTAATATTGAGCTAAGGCCACTTTTTTGCACATTAGCATGCACACTTTGAGATTTCAAGCACCAAAACTCGACTATTGTTCTCCTGTCTACCGAAGCTCTACGCAAATCATTCTAGAGACTGGATTGAAAGATTGTATGAGGACCTCAAGCTACTGAATTGAAGTAATCTATGTTCACTTCATTGGCTCACAACACCGATCACATCAGCCATAACAGGAATCACTATTCTGACACCTCTGGTTCTTTACCTTATAAAGCTAAGTACTCTGATTTTCATTTCAATGTTTTAGAATATATTATCAATTAGTTTTCATTGATATTTCTAAATACTGTCGAGAGGCCTAACTTCTTTTGTGGAGGGGTTGAAAGGCCTTCCCCTTGTTTTCACCCCCTTTTCACACCAATCCTCTACGTATACCCTTCCTTAGACCTCATTCACCTTCCTAGAACCCTGCACCAACCTTTGAACTTCCAAAAACCCCTCTATCTATCCCAAAAATACTCTAAAATCCATCCAAGGCTGATGACCCCAACTGACATTGACAGACCAATTGACGTCAGCATCTACAACTCAAACTGACATTGGCAGACCAATCGACATCGGCACCTTCAGCTAAACTGACATCGGCAACCCAACTAATGTCAGCACCATTTACCCAATTGACCTTGGAAAACCCACTAACATCAGTGACTGTGTTCTGAACCAACAAACCAAAAAGCCATCCAAACAGCCTATCTAGACTAGACAAAACCTTCAGCTAGCCTTCTGTAGCATTTTGAGATACACAGACTATAAGGAATATGTACATACCATCTACTTTTCTATTTCTTTAGTCATTTATCATTTCTTCCTTTATAATACTTTTATCTTTAAATAGTGGACTGTCATCCCCTAAGGAGCTTCACGCTTCTGAGACTGAGTGCGTAGCTTGGCAGTCCACCATAACCTCTTCTAACATCTTTCTTGTTTAAGTTTCATTCTTACTGCAGGTGTTTCCTCCACAGCCAAGGAAGAGCTCCCACAAGTCTTGGATACGGTGTGCACTAAATCTGGGTAACATCAAACCCATAACCTCTTAACCTTAGTTTCTTTCTCATTTGAATGTAATTAGTGAAAATCTAGAGAAACATTCTGGTATGCCTGGTGGGACCCTTGGAGTTTTCCTTGGGTTCATTCTTCTTCTTTTAAAAATCAAATTTTCATGTAGATGTATTAGAAAAATATTCACTTCTTGCATCCCCTCTTCTTTGCCTTTATTTCTTGAGAAATAAAAAACTTAGCTTCTCTTACTTTTTATTTTTTTACATAAAGTTAATTAATTCTTTTTCCTTCTTTTTTTTAACCTCTTCTATATTTTTGTTTCAAAAGAAAATCATTAGCAGAGGTTAAAAAGAACATCTCTTTTTCTTCTTGTTACTTCTTGCATGTATCATAGAGTAGTGAAAAACTCATACTCTTTACCTCTTCTCCATTTGTTTGCATTTGAATAACATATTTTGATTTGGATTAAAAACTATTGCATTTCATTCTTTCTTGGATGCACACTTAGCTCACTTAGTAATTAAAGTATTATGAATGAATCATAGTGCATGAATCTGACACAACCAAACCACAATAACTTCAAATCAAACACATAAACTTACTTGAGATAAGGCCCGCCTAGGATTTCATCACCTAGCAGATACCTTACCCCACCCGGCAATCCTACTTGGATTTCACCACCAAGAGGAGGACCCACTCTATTCTCTAGTAGAGTATAAACTATAGGGAAGGTATATTATAGCTAAGCATCCTAGCTCAGCTCTGGGTTCATGAAGTGAGGGGAGCAAGCCCCAACACCAAGCTATGTACTGACCCTAACAAATATATCTTTGAGCACCAAAACATAGCCTAAAACCAGCCATAGACTTCCTCTCTAAGAACTATTTTACAAGCCCAACTCCTAACACATTCTCTTAAGGCATAGGCCACCACAACTTTAAAACTCATTCCTAGGAATCTAACATTTTAGAGGTTGCTTGCCTAATCATCTATTCTGCTAGTTTTATCTGAGTGTTTGAGTTGGTAAGGTCATACCATTCTAAAGTCCAAAACAACTCAGAATATCTTATTCTTCCAAAAACTATCAATCTTCTATGTTTCTAGAATTACACAAAAATTGAGATTAGTTTCTCCACTGATGTTGACAACCAAACCTTCACCAACATTGGTTAACTGACCGACATCAGCAACATTTTCTAACTGATATCAATTAAATAACTGACATCAGTCACTGTCAATAAATAAATAAATAATTTTTTTCCAAAAAGTAAGCTTAAAACCCAAATTTCTTGTTGTTTAACACAAATTCTAGTTTTCTAAACCTAAAACACATAATTTTTGGAACCTAAACCCATTTCACCTTGGATGGTCCTGACACGCAGTCAAGCCAAATTACTTGCTGACCATGCGAGTAAACAACCACTCCCACCTTCGCCCTTCATGCCAAGTCATCTAATGGAGTATACTTCAAACACTGAGCATACTCTTATCCAACCTACCCCTGATCAACCTCCTATTGTTTCCAAAGGGGATCAAGATTTTGAGAGATTCCTTGACCACAACATCAAGGCTCTCCAACATTATCTCGCTAGAAGCCAAACATGAGATCCTTTGGGTAACCCTATTTATGGGATGCCAACTTCTTTGGTTGAAGTGGTAATGATATCAACATTATCTGCTACCCAACCTATGGTCACTCAGGCCACTACCTTGACCAGTAACCCAACCATAGCCAACGTTCAAGATTTGGCCTCCTCTTCTATCCTTTCTTGCCCTACCTCCATCAAGGTTTCCATACCCCCTCAAATGTAAACAATTCAACCAAGTTTGACACCTTTCCAGAACTTTATTGTCTCTATCCCATCCACTCTTGCACCTATAAAAACAAGAGTGACCACTTATCCTTTAACTAGTGTCATCACCATTCAACCATCCTTGGTGGCATCTAGTCAATTTGTGCCCTCTAACTTTGTGGCACAAGCCCCCTTGGCCTCGACATCGGCCCCTATGATGAACTATCAGTATGTTGCACCTACACAAATGCAACCAAGTACATCATATGCCCCTTCCAACACCTTCCAAGTACCCTATAACTTAGGGGGTGCCCCTCATGCCAATCCATCTACCGATCCAATTAAGATGTTGATGGATAAGATGTCCAACCTTGAGACATCTGTTTTAGGTTTGAGGAGTGTTCTTTTGTATGAACAAATCTACAACGAACCTATCCACCCTTCATTTCTTATTTGACCATACCCTAGCTAGTGGGAACTCCCAAAATTTACTCACTTTAAGAGTAAATAGGACCCACAACATCTATGAGCGTTTAGACATGCTTGCTATCTCATAGGGCACGATGATGCGTTATTGCTTCATACATTCCCTATGTCACTTTTTATAACCACCCTTGACTGGTATAACTCCATTACCAGTCATTCTCTCTTCACCTTCATTCAACTTGCTTTTCTATTCTTTGATCATTTCTCAATCAATATTACCAAGAAGGTCTCCATCACAGACCTTTATTCCATTAGACAATTTGAGGATGAGTCAATAGTAGACTTCATCACCCGTTGGAGAGGTTTGATCAACCAACTCTCATTCTCACTACCTCAACATGAGCTCATTGAGCTCTTTTCAAGAGCATGTGCCAAGCACATCTTGTCCACTCTGTGGTTCAAACTTTTTGCACATTCGATGAGGCTTTCACGATGGCCCGAAAGCTTGAACTCTATGCAATTGAAGAAGACAGGGTCAAATTGCATAACAAAAATACCAATGCAAAACCCAATGACCCTTCTTCTTCCAAACCTTCTTCTTCCCACCCCAAGTCTAAGGAATCAACAAATGTTGTGGTTCTTAGGTCACCATCTTCTACCATAACCAACCAATCTGAGCCCTCCACTTCACAAAACATCACTAGACAATTCCAACAATGGTATGAACAATGACGATACACTCTAATAAGAGAATCATATGCTTTCGTATTAGATAAATTAGTGAAGTAGGGAGTCCTCAACCTCCCTCAAATCTGACCACTTGTCCAATTTGACCCCTCACAAGCCATCCCTACATGGTATAGGTAAATTAACTTTTTTAACTATCATCGTGTCAAGAGTCATGACACAGATAATTACAAAACCCTAAAAAACATTGTTCAAGACATGTTAGACAACGGGGACCTTCTTTTGGATAACTCTAATGTGCCAGCCAACCAAAACATGGATGTTTTTAGGCAACCATTTTCTAACCATCCCCCAAGTTAGAACAATGTTCAGACCATGGTTGATGACCCTCAAGAACGCAACATATGCATGTTCAACATAGTCTTTCCTTTCATTCCTATCCAATCTCTCCCATAATTTGAAGATGTTGGTCAACCCATTTCTCCACCATGGGTAGAAGAGCCTATTTTACCCATAACACCCCCATGCAATGAAGAGATCACTTTGCCTCACCCTCTTCCTCGCATGGATGAACCCATTTCACTTGTATCACCCCCACAACATCAAGAACCTCCTCTACCCATTCTTCTACCTCGTGAGGATCCCATATTACCTATTCCTCTTGCCCCCACCTTCCCTCTTCTTCTACCATTGGAAGAATTTACCATTCATACCCCACACCCTCATGTATAAGGGGTCATCATCCCTCTGCTTTACCCTTTAGAGGAGCCTTCCTCTCCTATTTTTCCTCCACTGATGGAGGATAGTCCTCCATCCACCCCCCTTTCACATGTAAGAGAGTCTACTTTAATCTCTCCCATATTGGAGGATGCTTTGATGGTACCAATGACAGTGGTCCCACCCTTAGCTTTCTTATTACCAATGGAGGATCATACTTTCCATGATCCTAGACCACATGTGGAAGGCATGATCATCTTTGCACTCTATCCGATTGAAGAGCCAAATTCTCCAATCCCTTCTTCATCGAGAGAAGAACTCGTCACCTCACCCACTTCAGCCAAATAAGATCCGGTGATGGTTCTCTCTTGCCTTTGGCCCAAGATCACTGTGTCTAACACATTTTTGCTCTCACAATCACCCAAATCCTCCAAAGGACTGACTATAAGGCCTTGCACGATGTCATTTAAACCCTTCTCTCGATTGGTAGAAAACTTAAGATTCCTCCATTCTAGGAACCTAAAGTATGAGGCATTATGGGAGCAACTAAGGGCTCATTATCCTACACATCCTACTTCACTTTATACTGCCAACCCTTCCATGATGATTTACCCCAAAGTCTCTGATGAGGATCAAGTTTCCACTTCTAAATCATTATAAGCTTAGCCTTCCATGTCTGAATCCAAACCCTCACAGGCATCCACCATGCTAAAATAGATTAGATCTCTCGGTGTTTGCCTTGTATCAAACCTAACTCACCCACAAGTGAAGTTATATTTGAACCTTGCCCCACATATTAGTGGTCCTCGCACCATACTAAAGGAGGATATGCTAAACCACATTAGTCTACTCCTCCCCCACCTTCACCATTTCCATCTATCTTGGGTCCACATCCATCTACTTTAATAGGAGTGCTCCCTATTCCAACACCTCACAAAGACAAATTGCCTCCATTACTCCCTCTACCTATCAAAAACATATTTCCTCCAAGAAATTTGACACCTCTCATCAAGAAAGTTCCATCTACGTGTGTGGCCACACCACCAATCAAAAAGGTGGTATGAAAAACTCCCCCTACAACTCCTAAATAGAAGTTGTCAAACCCTACTACAACAATGAGTGTACACCCATTAGTGGGTTCCTATGATTCACTGTTACACTAATTTTTGTAGTCTCCTAACATCATTATCCTACCCATTAAGCCATACCAACCTCTCAAATCAAAACCATCTTAGTTTGACGACACTCAAATCTGCTTGTATCATCACACACTTGGGCATGATACTGAGAGTTGCTATGCTCTTAAGGTTGTCATTCACCAACACCTAGAAAAGGACACCCTTCTCATTGAGGATTCTCTTGACCACCTTTTTGAAAAACTACTAACACCATCCCATGCCTTCCAAACCTCCTCACTTGAATCGGGATCCCAACACAAGGTTATGGTCCTTCTACCACCTTCTCCCCCTTTATTCAAAATCAACACTATTAATGTGGCCACCAGGTCCCAAACCCTAAAGGATAAAGGAAAAGAGTAGGTTTCTACCCCTTGGACATATTCATTTACCAATCCCTCTCCACCACCAAAGCCCAATATTTCTATCTTGGGCACATCTCAACCAACATCTTCAAGGGCAATTCACGACTCCATGGTGAAACAACTTCACCAAACCCCTGTGAAGATGTCTTTGTATGACCTAATACAAATCTCTCCACAAAATCACCAAGCCTTGATCAAATATTTATAGGTAGTGGAGGTCTAACCTAAATACCCCCAACCACTGGTTGCTTTAGTCAAATTGTTACCCACCGTTGCCTCCGTCACCTTCAGTGATTCTGAGATTCCTACCTACAACCTGGAAGATCAGGATCCTACCCTCTTTATCATGACTTATGTTGATAAAACTTGCATTAAGTGGATTATGATTGATTGAGGTGCTAGCATCAACATCATTTCTACCCACACATATGATCAACTAGCCCTTTTGAAGAACTGCATGTCAAAAACTAACACAATTCTTCATTCTTTTAATGATGCCACTACCACTACCATTGACACTGTGGTCTTGCATGTTTGTGTTGGCCCACATACAATTCTTGAACTCTTCTATATCATTGAGGGGGAGTTCTAATATAACATTTTGTTGGGATGACCTTGGATACATTCCATGACTTGTGTCCCTTCCACATTTCATCATTATGTCAAGTTTGAACATGAGGGGCAGGTTCATGTCATTCCTACTAACCCTTCACCCTTTAAAACATGCAACACAACCTACCAACATAATGATGTTCTCATCCCTTTGAAAACATCCACCCAAACACCACCTCCACCCACAAAAGCCTTGACAAGCTCGCAGACACAGGTCACACCTACGCCTACTCCTCAAGTGACCACAAAAGATCCTATGGAAGATACCTTCTAGCACCTTTCACTTGGGGATTATCATTTGCTTACCCTTGACATGTTCTAAACTCCATAAAAATATGGAAAACCTCATCATCACCCTAACTACGACCATCACATTAGAATGGTCATCCTATATGGTCCTCCCAATCTCCAAACTAATCTCACCTATAGAGGGCTAGATTGGGCTCCTACTATTGGAAATCCTCTTTCATCACCTCGACTATTCACTTGTAATTTCTCCTTCCTCGACAACCCTAGATTTTCTCACACCTATTTTCATAGGTGTGCATGGAAGGGTTTTGGCTTTGGGCATTATGAAAAAGGTCCCCACAAGCCCATTGAGCCTCCAAATGATGAGGCAATCAAAAATGCCAAGAAATGACATGGCGTGGGTTTCGAATAACCTACAAAACCCTCTAAGATCCCTCACCATGAAACTATCATAAAGCATTCTCCTCCAACCTTTCCTATTCCCCCACCCTCACCTATGGAGTTGGTGGTCTCCATCCCTCCTAGTTTTTTTTTCATAATGCCATTCACTTTGAACCCCTGACCTATCAACTAGGTGAGGCATCAAGGTCTCTTCCTCTCATTTATCCAGACATGATAGACGATGAATCTTCTAGCATCAACACTATCTAATGCCTGGATGATGATGTCATACTCACCTACATAGGTGTAGATAACTCCTTCATATAATGATCACTTCCTTAAAAAATATATGTTATGTTAAACAAATCAATTGTTGACATTAATCTCCCATCTTTCAATGTTCCTAACATTTTAAAGATTGGTCAATCTTTAGATGCCCAAGAATAAATCAACTATACCACATTCCTTACAGATGATAGCAAAGCCTTTGCTTGGTCTTATAGTGATATGCCTGGTATTGACCTTGACATTTTCATCCACAACATTGTCATGAACTATGAAGCTAAGCCTATCAGGTAAAAGCTTCATAGGATGCATCCTTGCATCACACTCCTTGTCAAAGAGGAGCTTCAACGTCTTCTCTCCATCTCATTTATCCAACCCATTGATTATCTACAATGGGTGTCAAACATTATCCCTATCAAAAAAGCAATAGGGGGAATTTGAATTTGTACTGACTATCATGACCTCAACCTAGCTTGCCCAAAGGATGACTTTCCTTTGCCAAGCATCGACCAACTTGTTGCTATTATGGCTGGTCATGAGATGCTATCCCTCATGGATAGGTTTTTAGGATATAACCAAATCTTGATTGCCCTAGAAGATCAACATAAAACCACCTTCATCACCCCATGGGGGACATTCTATTATAGGGTCATGCCTTTTGGCCTCAAAAATGTAGGCACTACATACCAATTCACCATGAATTATATCTTTCATGATCTCTTCCACAAAATCATGGAGGACTATGTGGATGACCTGCTAGGGAAATCCAAACTTTGCCATGACCACCTAACCATTCTAAAAACAATATTCACTCACCTAATACAATATAACATTTGACTCAACCCCAAGAAATGCATCTTTGGGGTTCTGTCAGCAAAGCTTTTGGGTTTCATCATTTCTCTCCATGGCATTGAGGTAGATCCAGCTAAGATTTGAGCCATACTTGAGATGCCCCCACCAACTAACCTAAAACAACTTCATAGCCTGCAAGGGAAGCTTCAATCTATTCATCGCTTCATCTCATAGCTATCTGACTGATGCCAACCCTTCCATCACCTCCTCAAGAAGGATGTCTCCTTTAATTGGAATAAAGATTTCCAAGAGGATTTTGAGGCTCTTAAATTCTATCTTGTCTATCCACAAGTCCTTATTCCACCTAAAGATGACCAACCCTTCTATCTTTACATTTTGGCAATAGATCATTCCTTAGGTGCCATGATTACGCATTAAGACGAACAACATCATGAGCAGGTAGTTTATTATATAAGTTGAATGTTCATTGACTATGAAACTCAGTATACTCATACTAAAAAACTTTTCTTGGCATTAGTCTTTGCCATCTGCAAACTCCACCACTATCTCCTCAACCACAACACTTATGTCATCACCCACATTGACCCTCTCAAATACATGCATTCCAAGCCAAACCAAAACCAATGTATGGCTTATTGGCTCATGCTTCTCACTGAGTTTGATTTGGAATTCATTCAACAAATGTCTATAAAGGGGCAAATGATCACTAACCAACTAGTAGATGCCCCTTTACCTGATAACCAACCCTCTAACTGTGAATTTCTTGATGAGTCTATCGCCATGCTATCCACCAATGACATCCCCTATCAAATGATAATGTTCTTTGATGGATCTAAATTTCAACTCGGTGGGGGTGCAGGGGTCATTCTCATCCCTCAAGAGGGTGATCCCATGCCTCTATCCTTCAAACTTGACTTCAAATGCACCAATAACATGAATGAGTATGAAGTCTTAGTTTTGGAGCTTCAAACTACCATTTTCTTCGGCATTAAGACAATCAATATCTTTGGTGACTCACAACTAGTCGTTAATCAGATTAATAGTTCATATCTTTGTAAAAATGAAGTTTTGCAATGATATAAACACCGTGTTGACACATTGTTAGGGTCTTTTGACCATTATCTCTTACAAACTGTTCCTCACTCTATGAATAAGTTTTCCAACATAATGGCCTCTCTTGCCTCACACATCCCATCTTCATCTGCTTCCTCAAGAATCTATGTCATGGTACATCATTTGGCATTACCCTCATATATCTCAACTGACATCAAATTTATTGGCAATATCGACTCTAGTCCACATGATGTTTGGTATAAACAACTTGTTGACTACTTGACTTATTCTATCATTCCTCTTAACCTCTCTAGCAATGGACAGTGGGCTTTTATCAAGAGTATTGCTTGATACACCATGCTAGGGGTTCTTCCCTACAAACGAGGTTTCGATGGCCTCCTTCTCTGATGCCTAACCACCAATGAGACATCTCATGCCATCAAACAAGTCCATAATGGGATTTGTGGAGGACATTTTAGTGGTAACTCGGTTGCAAAGTGCATCCTCCACCTGTCTATTATTGGCCCACTCTTCACAAAGACTGTAGTGACTATGTTTAGCATTATATCAAATGCCAGCAACATACTAACCTACTTCACATCCCTAGCCACGCTTTACAAGTTGCTAAGGATTTTTGGCCCTTTCCATAAAGGGGATTAGATCTAATTGGTGAGATTAACCCTCATTCATCTCTCTGACATCAGTCTATTATCACAGTGACTAAATATTTCACTAAATGGGTGGAAGCTATTCCCCTCATCTCCACTAAAGCCAAAAAAATTATTAACTTCATTAACCACCACATCATCTATCATTTTGGTGTACCTCACAAGATAATAATCGATAATGACAAATCTTTCAAAAAAAAAACCATCCAAAAGCTTTGCGATGCTTTTGGCATCAAACTCATCTTCTCCTTGCCTTACTATCCATAAGCAAATGGACAAATAGAATCTTCTAACAAAATCCTAACTAAAATCCTAATGAAGGTGGTCAACGACACTGGAAGGGATTGGCACACTCACATTCCCTTCACTTTGTGGGCCTACCGCACTAGCATCCGAACCCCTACGGGTGCTACACCTTTCTCCTTAGTGTATGGAACTAAGGCTGTCTTGCCTCTTGAAGTATAAATACCTTCTCTTGGCATCTCCTTACATGACATGCTTTCTAACAATGACTTTCATCAAGATCGATTAACACAACTCAAGTTACTCGATGAATTTCATCTTGCCGCTCTTAATCATCTTCATGTCTACCAAGATCACATCAAGCGTGACTACAACAAAAATCTGAAAGAGTGAGATTTCAAAATTGGAGATCTCATCCTTAAAGAAAACCAACACGTGACCAATATGGAAAGAAGAAAATGAGGCAAGTTTTCTCCTAATTGGCTTGGACCTTATATAATAATGCACAAGTATGGATCAGGCACTTATCATTTGTCTTCTCTCGAAGGTTGGCCAGAACTTGAGCCCCTTAGTGCCTTGCATTTGTGACCATTTTACTGTTAACCAAGTAATCATTCACTTGATGTTTAACTTGAGCTTGTCCCTTGAACAACCCCCGTCATCCTCATTCCTATTCCTTTCAACCTTTTTTCCCTACAAAAATTAGTTAACCCTTTTTTAAGCATTAATGCTTTGTCCTAATAGAAGGGAAACCCCTAAACCTCTATAGTATAGTCCATGACTAAAAGTTTAGTTAACAAAAAAAACATAAACTGTGATGCCTAACAAAATATTAAAAGGTCATAAACTATAAATGTAGACTACTCCCTTGAAGGACAGCTACATTATTTCTATAATTAATAGACTTCACCCTTGAAGGACAACTATTCAAAGAAATCAAAACATATAAAGTAAAATATAGACCACTCCCTTGAAGGATGGCTATGCCCAAATTTTGCTACAAAAACCACACCCTCTCAGAACCTCCCCACATCGATCAGCTTCACATGACCACAAAACAAAAACATCCCCAAGTAGACTTCCTGCATTGATCAGTCTCCCAAAAAACCAAAAAAAAACTGACTAACAAACTATTAAGTCATGGACTTGCCTATAGTCATTCTCAGGGTCACCTATAAAAGGGGAAAAGCTATCCCTACTAAAAAGGGTTACGATATCCTCACATATCACATAATCACACTTATTACCCCAAAATACGTAAGGGATTTTGAGCTCATTTAATGTCAAGTGATTAGGGTACTTCTCTAACAAAAACCAATCGTCAATGACGTAATGCATGAACGAGGATTTTATTTTCAAAAACTCTATCTATGCTATCATTATGGTCCTTGTCAATGAAAGAGCAACACGTCTTTCACTTCTTACACACCTTTGTCACATGTCATTTTATCTTTTAGGATACAGTGTCTTAAAATTATATGCTTGCATATTGTCATCTAATAATTTTCACTATAAAGTTATGAACCTAACATTCAACTCAATTTTATCATAAATAACATCACATGTTTCTGGTAAAATACAACCAAAACATTTTCTAACCACTAACATAACATCATGATTTATTTAATGCAAATACCAATTTGTGTTATATAAATTATCATAGCCCATTCACATTAGTTTCTATGGAAAACAATACACATGGAAATTATCAACCAAACACAATTTATGTCAAGCATATACCATCACCAATATGGAAACCTGTTGAAGCATAAATAAACTCATTTCATTTTTAGCATACACCATCACCAATATGGAAAATTGCTAAGGATGAAAAACCACATAACCTATGTTACAGCATACACCATCACACAATATGGAAAATGCTATAACATCATCATACACTCATCATTTCAAGCATGTACCATTGAACAAATGGGAAATTCTAAAAACACTAACAACCAAAACAACTAACACAAAGCCACATCCATAACATGTCAATATCTCAAACATCTCATATATATATAACTATCAAATGAAGGTATACATCAAACATATCTAAAATAGTACAATATATATATGCCTATCTCAAAATGTATGTACATCTCGCATCAACAGCACATAGGCCAATATATATATACACCTCAACAACTATAAACACCTTAAGGTTATGGTGGTGGTGGTGGTCGTGAAGATGCCAAATCATCTCCACCCTCTAACCATCACTATCTTCGAGAACTAGAGGTAGTGGAACGCAACACAGTTCTCTACTGAGCTAGCATCTGAGAATATCATTGGATCTATGGAAATTCCTTGATGACACCCTCATAATATGAGATCTCATCTAATGCAGCATTATACTTAGGTATAGGTATAGTCTATGGTGGACCCATAAATCCTGATGCCATGCCCTGTAGAGAACTCTATGGCTGTGGTTGAGGTGGCTGGTCCACTACCTATTGAGGTGGCTACTTAACCAATGGCTGCAGTGGCTACTCTGGTGGTGGTTGAGCTAGCTACTACATTGGTTGATGTGGTGGTAGCTGAATAGGGACCTACCCTCAAAAACCCTACCCTACTTATACTTGTGCCTAGGCAATAACCACCTACCCCTGCAATGTAGTAACCTACCCTATCAGGGCAACCACTTGTGTTGTCAAAACTATCACTTGTCCCTGAAGCACTACCACCTATGCTCATGCTACATCTCTTTCCTGAATGGTGGCATCCCTCTCTTTGCTAACCACCAGTAGATTGAGAGGTGGTCCCCTCTAAATTATAGCATAGTGACCTACCCACCAAGCCAAGTAGGTCATCATACACCTAGATCTATGAGTATCTCCTAAAAATCTAGTCGCTCTATCTCCTCTAGTAGTGGGAGGGGTGCCTCAGTATCATCATGTCTATACTATGAGAGAGTAGGTGGCACATCCTATAACAGCCCATACTAGCACCACACTCTCTCAGCAAGAACTCTCTTGAGCTTGCCAGCTCGCTTGCCCCTCACCCATCACAGGCTCTGAACCCCCACTAGCTGCTCTTCCTAACCTCTAAACACCAGATATAACAAGTATGGCCTCTAAATGATATTTACTAAGATTAGGGCATCTAATACCCCCTATAATACTCAATATCTTAGGTGATGGCATCCACACATGTCTATGCCATGACCTCTCACCACCACCTGAAACCAGCTCTGAAGCCAGCCTAGATTGCTATTGAGAGGCCAAGAGGTTGTGTAACCATGATATACTCATAAGCCCGATAGTGCAGGAGGTGGCCCACACATAAGTTATACTGCTACCATTGGCTAATCCCCCATAACTCCCTATATAACTGAGCTAAAAATATTAGAGCCCATGCAAAAACTATCTACTCCCCTAACATGTCTGCCAAAACCCTGGTCATCAAGATCAGGAATCTACCTCCATCTGCATCAAGAAGGGTGTATATAGTGATGTTGATCATCATCAAGATGGCTAGTTGATGCTCATCCTCATTAGTAGCATAAATAGTCTCATAAGCAAAACTCGCCAAATGGTAGGTCACCTCAACAGTGTGCTCCCTAAATAATGTAACCATATGAATGCCATGCTCCTCTCTCAAGCATGCATATAACTCTGCCCCTTGTATTGGCAACTACAAAATTTGGTACATGTCCTCCACTATAATAGTCAACTCTTTGATTGGTAGGTGAAAGGTGTTGGTGGTATGATCCCACCACTTGATCAATGCCACTATCAAACTGACATCCCTAGTAACTCAGCAATATCACCACAACCTGCCAAGCCCTATAATGGCCATATGTGCCCACTCATCCCCTATGATGTCTTGATGCATCTGCATTAGCAATGTAGGGAGATGATCTCACAGCATTAATGTCTACCTTTCTTGCATCCAACCAACACACACACAACAACATTAGCAAACATTACACAAATAACTAACAACCTCTTTAACTCTTCTTCCCTTTTAGGAGAACTACATTGGCTTGAGGCCCTTAAAATAGGGGCTATGTAGGTTGCACTTAGTTGACATGGGGTCTTCTGAGGTTAGCTTAGCCATTCATTTGTTTGTCTACCTAATGGACCAACTATCTAAACCCTAGGCTCACTACCTACCCTGAACCCTAAGCTCACTGCCTATCCTAAACTACCTCATTTTTAGTCTTTTTAACCACCTAACCTTTAACCATGACCTAACCTAGTCAAACCCAATCCATAACCTACCCTCTGCTTTCCCTTTTTATGAGAACTACATCAGCCTGAGGCCCCTCACATGGGCTATGTAGGAAACACTCAATTGACATGGGGTCTTCTACGATTAACTCAGCTAAATCACCACATAACTGCTACAACTAACTTACACTTTCCCATCAAACAAACCTATATACCCATCACCACACCTGGGAGTGCATCAGCATGAATTAGGCCCTCTAGATTATCATTTTCAACCTTTCTAAGGCCTAAACAACCTTCAATAGGCAACTGACATCGATTAGGGTACTGATGATGGCTCCAACCTAGCCGACATCGGCATCTAACTTACCAACATCAGTGGCTAAAAGTGACTGATATTGGTCATATTAACTGACATCAGTCACTTTGTTAGCTGACATTAGTGGCACCATCGATGTTGGTGACTGGTTTAGCCTTAGGGCTGAACGGAGCAAGCCCTAAAATTTAGAGCTTCCCCACTTCACCCCTAAAAACCCACTAAAGCACTCCTAAAGCTACCTAAAGTACCATACCTAACCTACCAACCCTTATAATACACCTCCCCCCAATCTATTGCTAAAAACTAAAAAAATTACAAAAATAACATCAAATTCACAACTAATCAAAAATTCAAATAACACACCCTACCTCATCTCGTCATCGTCACCAAGGTGGTATAATAGGTGCCAATGGTGGTGGTCCTCCTATAGGGCCTCATCTGGTGTCTGCCATCTTTGTCTACCTCAACTCCTCAATCTAATCACCGGTGGCCCATAATGCTCCCAAAAACTCACAAACACTCCAACACTCACCAACACTCCTCACCACTCACACCCTGACACCTAGCACTACTGACATAGACAAATAGGAGGTCTCTATCACTCAACAACTTGGATCTCTCTTTTTCAACATTTCAAAAGTCACAAATGACTTTTGGTGGGCCACTAATCTACTTTTGTCGAGTTTGTTAGGCCATCAACATCAACAAAATTGTGCCCTAGGCTACCGACATCAGTCAATGTTCTACCAACGTCAACAAAATAATGCCTTTTTATATTAACAACATTAGTTGTCTAACCAACATTAGTGATATGACCACAAAATCCTTCCAACTACTTACTGACATTGGTGGCCTAATCGATGTCAGTGACCTATAAACATAGGTCTTCTCTAAAATTGCCCAAAATCATGACCAGACAACTAGCCCTGACACTATAGAAGTCACCTTAGACTTCTCATGGGGCACATTAGAGATCACATACATCTCCCTAACCACAACAAACAACACTTGAGATCACTTATATCTCAACCTGACTCGACAAATGACCTCAGAGATCACGATTATCTCCTCAGACCATGACCACTTTCGAGACAACTTTGCCTTGGTTGTTTTGATTGCATATGCTACCTCATGAATAGTTAATAAATTATACATGCCCCTCACACCTATTATCAAATTGCAACCAAGTTGATCCCCAATATTTGTGACATTTTCATGTTTTCTAGGAGCACTTCCTAGCCTGGATACTTGGGAAATGATGCCCATTAGAGCTACAACTTTGATCATTTTAACCTAATCAACTACCACTAATAAACTAGGGACTGGTTACATTGATTTTAGTCTTCCTCGACCATTAGAGCTACAACTTTGATCATTTTAACCCAATCAACTACCATTAATAAGCTGGGGACCAGTTACTTAGATTTTAGTCCTCCTCGACCATTAAAGCTACAGCTTTGATAATTTTAACCCAATCAGCTACCACTAATAAGTTGGGGACCAGTTACTTCAATTTTATTCCTCCTTGACCTTTCTTATGACAATTTGACCTACCTATCAAGTGAAGTGGTATATGTGCAATCTCAACTATTGCAATGTTCACACTCCAACCTCAATCTACCCATCCACTACCTATCAAATCGACACCTAATTTCATATTACCTTCTCTCGATTCCCACTTTGAGGGGGAATACCTCATCCCATCCCTGGGGCAACCTACATCTATTTTTGTCTTACAGTTCATCAGAACAAACCACAAGACAAAAAGGGACAAATTCAGACACCAATATCATGTCAACCCCCCTTGGTCCCCTTCTAAATGTTAACACTCTTAACCCACACTTGCACACCTTATTAATTTAAAAACTTCTTATTTTAAATTAATTACCTCACCTTGGACACCTCACCCTAAGACCATTTCTTAGCCTATGAGTCAGCCTGAGACTAGATCCTCCAAACCCTAACTACCCATGACCTATTATCACCCCATCTTAACTCCCTAACCAACTCTCATGCCTCATAAGCCCTTGTTTTGACCATTCTCCAATAGAAAAGGCACTTGGCTGATGGAGAAATAGGCAAAGAGCTAAAAATATCCCTTTTACCTATTCTCTCTCCAATGACATCGATCAACCCACAACTAACATCAATAGTCCTATGCTGATGCTAGTGGGATCACCGACGTTGGTTACATAAGCCAAGCTCTAACATTGATCTAAGGCCACTTTTTCACACTTTTGCATGCACACTCTAAGATTTCAAGCACCAGAACTCAACTATTGTTCTCCTAGCTACCAAAGCTCTACACAAATCATTCCAGAGACTAGATTAAAAGATTGTAAAAGGACCTTAAGCTACTAAATTGAAGCAATCCATGTTCACTTCATTGGCTCACAACACCAGTCACATCAGCCACAATAGGAATTACTATTCTGACACCTCTGGTTCTTCACCTTATAAAGCTAAGTACTCTGGTTTTCATTTCAATGTTTTAGAATATATTGTCAATTAGTTTTCATTGATATTTCTAAATACTGTTGAGAGGCCTGACTTCTTTTGTGGAGGGGCTGAAAGGCCTTACCCTTGTTCTCACCCCCTTTTCACACCAATCCTCTACCTATACCCTTCCTTAGACCTCATTCACCTTCTCGCAACCTTACACCAACCTCTAAACTTCCAAAAACCCCTCTGTCTATCCTATAAATACTCTAAAAGCTATCCAAGGCTGAAGACCCCAACTGACATGGATAGACCAATCGACATTAGCATCTACAACTCAAACCAACATTAGTAGACCAACTGATGTTGGCACCTTCAATTAGACTAACATCAACAACCCAACTGACATCAACACCATCTACCTGACTGACCTCAATAGACCCACCAATGTCGGCGACTATGTTCTAAACCAACAAACTAAAAAGCCATCCAAACAGCCCATTTAGACCAAACAAAACCTTCTACCAGCCTTCTATAGCATTCTAAGATACACAGACTACAAGGAATAGGTACACACCATCTAATTTTCTATTTCTTTAATCATTTATCATTTCTTCCTTTACAATACTTTTATCTTTAAATAGTAAACTGTCATCCCTTAAGGAGCTTCACACTTTCGAGACCGAGTGCATAGCTTGGCAGTCCACCATAGCCTCTTCTAACATCTTTCTTGTTTAAGTTTCATTTTTACTACAGGGGTTTCCTCCACAGCCAAAGAGGAGCTCCCATAAGGCTTGGATACGGTGTACACTAAATCTGGGTAACATTAAACCCATAACCTCTTAATCTTAGTTTCTTTCTCATTTGAATGTAATTAGTGAAAATCTTGAGAAAGTAGAATGTTTCTCTAGATTTTCACTAATTACATTCAAATGAGAAGGAAACTAAGGTTAATAGGTTATGGGTTTGATGTTACCCAGATTTAGTGCGCACCGTATCCAAGCCTTGTGGGAGCTCCTCTTTGGCTGTGGAGGAAACGCCTGCAGTAATAATGAAACTTAAATAAGAAAGATGTTAGAAGAGGCTATGGTAGACTGCCAAGCTATGTGCTCATTCCTAGAAGCATGAAGCTCCTTAAGGGATGACAGTCCACTATTTAAAGATAAAAGTATTATAAAGGAAGAAATGATAAATGACTAAAGAATATAGAAAAGTAGATGGTGTGTACCTATTTCTTGAAGTCTGTGTATCTCAAAATGCTATAGAAGGATAGCTCAAGGTTCTATTTGGTCTAAATGGGCTATTTGGATGGCTTTTTGGTTTGTTGGTTTAGAACACAGTCACCGACATTGGTGGGTTTATCGCGGTCAGTCATGTAAATGGTGCTGACATCAGTTGGGTTGTCAATGTTGGTCTGGTTGAAGGTACCAACGTCACTTGGTCTGCCGATGTCAATTTTAGTTATAGATGTTGATGTCATTGGTCTGTTGATGTCAGTTGGGGTCATCAGCCTTGGATAGCTTTTAGAGTATTTCTAGGATAGATAGAGGGGTTTCTAGAAGTTCAGAGGTTGGTGTAGGGTTGTGGGAAGGTGAATGAGGTCTGAGGAAGGGTATATGTAGAGGATTGGTGTGAAAAGGGGGTGAGAACAAGGGGAAGGCCTTTTATCCCCTCTATGGAATAAGTCAGGCCTCTCGATAGTATTTAGAAATATCAATGAAAACTAATTGACAATATATTCTAAAACACTGAAATGAAAACTAGAGTACTTAGCTTTATAAGGTGAAGAACCAGAGGTGTCAAAATAGTGATTCCCATTATGGTTGATGTGACCAATGTTGTGAGCCAATGAAGTGAACACAGATTGCTTCAATTTAGTAGCTTGAGGTCCTTGTATAATCTTTCAAACTAGTCATTGGAATGATTTGTGCAGAGCTTCGATAGCCAAGAGAACAATAGTTGAGTTCTGGTGCTTTAAAACTTAGAGTGTGCATGCCAAGGTGTGAAAAAGTGGACTTAGCTCAATGTTAGAGCTTAGCTTATGTAATTGACATCAGTGATCATGCTGGCATCAGCATAAGACTGTTGATGTCAGTCATGGGTTAGATAATGTCAGTAGAGAGAGAATAGGTAAAAGGGCTATTTTTAGTTCTTTTCCCATTTCTCCACCTGCCAAGTGCCTTTTCCATTGGAGAACAATCAAAAAAAGGGCTTATAAGGCATGAGAGTTCGTTAGGGAGTTAAGATGGGGTGAGAATAGGTCATGGGTAGTTAGGGTTTGGAAGACCTAGTCTCAGGTTGACTCATAGGCTAAGAAATGGTCTTAGGGTGAGGTGTCTAGGTGAGGTGTCCAAGGTGAGTTAATTAATTTAAAATAAGTAGTTTTTAAATTAATAAGGTATGCAAGTGTGGGTTAGGATTGTTAACATTTAGAAGGGGACTAAGGGGGGTTGACACGATATTGGTGTCTACATTTGCCCCTTTTTGTCTTATGGTTTGTTCTAATGAACTGCAAGACAAAAATAGATGTAGGTTGCCCCAAGTATGGGATGAGGTATTCTGCCTCAAAGTGAGAATAGAGATAAGGTAATCTAAAATTGGGTGCCAATTTAATAAGCAGTGGATGGGTAGGGTGAGGTTAGAGTGTGAACACTGCAATAGTTGAGATTGCACATATACCACTTCACTTGATAGGTAGGTCAAATTGTTGTAAGAAAGGTTGAGGAGGACTAAAATCAAAGTAACTGGTCCCCAGCTTATTAGTGGTAACTGATTGGGTTAAAATGATCAAAGCTATAGCTCCAATGGTTGAGGAGGACTAAAATCAAAGTAACCAATCCCCAACTTATTAGTGGTAGCTGATTGGGTTAAAATGATCAAAGTTGTAGCTCTAATGGTCGAGGAGGACTAAAATCAAAGTAACTAGTCCCCAACTTATTAGTGGTAGTTGATTGGGTTAAAATGATCAAAGTTGTAGCTCTAATGGGCATCATGTTCTAAGTATTTAGGCTAGGAAGTGCTGCTCAAAAACATGAAAATGTCACAAATATTGGGGATCAACTTGGTCACAATCTGACAATAGGTGTGAGGGGTGCATATAATTTGTTAAATATTTGTGAGGTAGCATATGCAATCAAAATAACCAAGGCAAAGTTCTCTCAAAAGTGGTCATGGTATGAGGAGATAGTCACGATCTCTGAGGTCATTTTTCAAGTCAGGTTGAGATATAAGTGATCTCAAGTGTTGTTTGTTGTGGTTAGGGAGATGTATGTGATCTCTAATGTGCCCCATGAGAAGTCTAAGGTGACTTCTACAGTGTCAGGGCTGGTTGTTTGGTCATGATTTTGGGTAGTTTTAGAGAAGACCTATGTTTGTAGGTCACCGACATTGATTAGGCCACCAATATTAGTAAGTCCATCGATGCCCATTGGAGCTATAACTTTGATCATTTTAACTTTATCATCTACCAATAATAAGCTAGGGACTGGTTACTTTGATTTTAGTCCTCCTTGACCATTAGAGCTACATCTTTGATTATTTTAACCCAATCAACTACCACTAATAAGTTGGGGACTGATTACTTTGATTTTAGTCCTCCTCAACCATTAGAGCTACAACTTTGATCATTTTAACCTAATTAGCTACCACTAATAAGCTGGGGACTGGTTACTTCAATTTTAGTCCTCCTTGACCTTTCTTGTGACAATTTGACCTACCTATCAAGTGAAGTGGTATACGTGCAATCTCAAGTACTGCAGTGTTCACACTCTAACCTCACCCTACCCATCCACTGCCTATGAAATCAGCACCTAATTTTAGATTACCTTCTCTCGATTCCCATTTTGAGGGGGAATACCTCATCCCATACCTAGGGCAACCTACATCTATTTTTGTCTTGCAGTTCATCAAAAAAAACCACAAGACAAAAAGGGGAAAATGTAGACACTAATATATGTCAACCCCCCTTAGTACCCTTCTAAACATTAACACTCCTAACCCACACTTGCACACCTTATTAATTTAAAAACTACTTATTTTAAATTAATTACCTCACCTTGGACACCTCACCCTAAGACCATTTCTTAGCCTATGAGTCAGCCTGAGACTAGGTCCTCTAAACCCTAACTATCCATGACCTATTCTCACCCCATATTAACTCCCTAACCAACTCTCATGCCTCATAAGCCCTTGTTTTGACCGTTCTCCAATTGAAGAGGCACTTGGTGGGTGGAGAAATGGGCAAAGAGCTAAAAATAGCCCTTTTACCTATTCTCTCTCTGTCGACATCAATCAACCCACAACTGACATCGGTAGTCCTACACTAACACCAATGGGATCACCGATGTCAGTTACATAAGCCAAGCTCTAACATTGATCTAAGGCCACTCTTTTGCACATTAACATGCACACTCTGAGATTTTAAGCACCAAAACTTGACTATTATTCTCCTAGCTACCGAAGCTCTACACAAATCATTCCAGAGACTGAATTGAAAGATTTTACGATGACCTCAAGCTACTGAATTGAAGTAATCCATGTTCACTTCATTGGCTCACAACACTGGTCACATCAGCCATAATGGAAATCACTATTCTGACACCTCTGGTTCTTCACCTTATAAAGCTAAGTACTTTGGTTTTCATTTTAGTGTTTTAAAATATATTGTCAATTAGTTTTCATTAATATTTATAAATACTATCGAGAGGCCCAACTTCTTCCATGGAGGGGCTAGAAGGCCTTCCCCTTGTTCTCACCCCCTTTTCACCACCAATGCTCTACCTATACCCATCCTCAAACCTCATTCACCTTCCCACAACCCTGCACCAACCTCTAAACTTCCAAAAACCCCTCTGTCTATCCCAAAAATACTCTAAAAGTTGTCCAAGGCTGATGACCCCAACCGACATTGGCAGACCAATTGACGTCAGCATCTATAACTCAAACTGACATCAGTAGACCAATTGATGTCAGCACCTTCAGCCAGACTGACATTGGCAACCCAATAGATGTTGGCACCATTTACCCGATCGACCTCAGTAGACCTACCAACATTGGTGATTGTGTTATAAACTAGTAAACCAAAAAGCCATCCAAATAACCCATCTAGACCAGATAAAACCTTCAGCCAACCTTTTGTAGCATTCTGAGATACACAGAGTACAAGGAATAGGTACACACCATCTACTTTTCTATTTCTTTAGTCATTTATCATTTATTCCTTTATAATAATTTTATTTTTAAATAGTGGACTGTCATCCCTTAAGGAGCTTCACACTTCTTGGATCGAGCGCGTAGCTTGGCAGTCCACCATAGCCTCTTCTAACATCTTTCTTGTTTAAGTTTCATTCTTACTGTAGGTGTTTCCTCCACATCCAAAGAGGAGCTCCCACAAGGCTTAAATATGGTGTGCACTAAATTTGAGTAACATCAAACCCATAACCTCTTAACCTTATTTTCTTTCTCATTTGAATGTAATTAGTGAAAATCTAGAGAAACAATGATATTTGAGAAATATCATTATTTCAGCTTAATGCCTTTATATATAAAAGATAGTTAAATACATTTGTGATAGTCTATATAAAGTGGTATTAACAAATGACTACATTGTTATAATATCATTATATTTTGGTATTACAATTGTTTGATTTGTTATTACAGTCAAAAGCTTGTTATTCACTTTACACTAGTCACTTGGTTATTCAAAATAATGTTGATGTTGATTCTTGATAAGTTGAGGTAATAAATACCTAAGTTATCCTATGACCTAACCTTAACTATTGAGGTCGAATACATTGGAAATGATTTTTTATGTGGACTTTGTAGAGTTAATACATGGGCATGTAAATTCAAAAAGACCATGTAGAAAATAAAGAATTAAAATAATCATTAAATGGTTTGGGGAAGATTTAGGATAATTAGGGATTTCTTATTTAGTTCAAACTTGAGTTAACCTAGATTAGTAATAGTTTTGTAGATAATGGGTTTTTATGCATGATGGAATGATGAAAAACTATGAGTTTGATGCTACAATTGCATGCATTTCATGTATGAGAGAGGTCAACAAAGAAAGAATGATAATAAGAGACATATATAAGGGCACAAGATGGCACAAAGAGGAGAAGAATAAGGGATTAGAGAGAAGGAACAAAAAATTATTCAAGTTCAATAAATTTCAACCCAAAAACTATTGTGAGGTTGGTGAAGTTATTTTAATTATTATTTAAACATAGGAAATTTTGTGTATAAATATGTCTTATTAGGGTTTAGGAAATATCTTGAATTATATTAAAATAAATAGATTTATCCCTATGGATGTCTTGACCATCCAAAAAACTAAATCTATATCCCTTGAATCCTTATAAAATAAAGACTAGGATTATATGTGAAAACTATTACAATTGAATGGATATCAGTTTTCATGTGAATATTATACACTTAAACTAAAAAATTATTGAAATTTGATAGTTGGGCTTTAATGAGTATGCGTACTATGTATTATTGTTTCAAAAACCTTATCACTTATATATGGTAATTTTTATGTCAAAATATTGAGTGAATGTATTACATAAATAATGAGTATGTTTTGATTTTCCTAAGGTAAAATACTAGGCCTGAGTAAGTTTGTTGAAAGAATGGGTTGGTATTGAAATTATGTTTATGCTTATTAGGAAGTTCATAATGGGTTTTAGTCTATAAGAATGAACTATATGCTTAGTTTTAAAAACTTTGAACATATATAAAGGGATTGTGAAAATATTCTTATAAATCTTATAATGTTAAGATGAGTCCATGTAAATGATCTAGTAATATTTATGAATCTCATGAATAGTGTGTTTATACATTATCTATATCTCTTTATTTTAGTCTTTCTAGATAGCATTATTATATATTCTAAAAATGAATAAGAGCATCTTCAACATCTGAAACTAGTTTTTTAATGGTTGTGTAAGCACAAGTTTTATGGTAAGTTGTTCATGTGTGTATTTTTCCAAAAGAAAGTGTAATATTTGGGACATATTATCTCTGTAGATGGTATTTTAGTAGATTAGACAATGATAAGAGCCATTATGGAGTGTCTATCACCAAAGAATGTCCAAAGGCTAAAAAAATTCATGGGATTAGTAGGCTATTACAATAAATTCATTTTGATTTTTCTAAGATAGCTAATATAATTACCTATATATATTTTAAGAACTAAAGTTTTATCTGGTCAGATAAGTGTGAAGTAGAATTTTAGCAATTGAAAAGGAGGCTTACTTCAGCACCAATTCTAAGAGTTTCTAATGCCAATGATCAATTATCAATGATCATAGATGCATTTGGGGATGGAATTAGAGGATTTCTTATGCAATATGGTACAGTGGTAGCCTATGAATCTATAAAACTAAAGCCTTATGATGTGAACTATGCCCCTTATGACCTAGAATTTGTAGCAATTGTGCATACCTTTCAAATTTATATGCATTATTTGTTGGGAAAACCATTTAAGCTCAAGAATAACAACTTGGGACTTAAGTCCATCTTTAACCAACTAAATATGAATTCTCATCAAAGATGTTAGGTAGTGTTATTTTATTATTATTATTTTGATATTAACTATATCAAAGGCATAGAAAATAGAATAATTGATGCCCTAAGTGATAGGGGGTACATAACAATCATGGATATTATTAGGAGTAATTTTAGGGATAAAGTGATCAAATTATCTCTAGGAGATGAATTTTATGATTTAGTTAGGAATGCATTATAATATAATTCTCAAAATACTAAGCTTAAAGGATACAAAATAGATAATAATGGTCTTTTACAATATAATGGAAGGATGTATGTACTAGATAGAGAGAATCTAAGGAACATAGTGATAAATGAACAACATAATACCCCATATTTAGTATATAAAAGAGTAACCAAGCTCATGGTAGAGCTTAGAACACTCTATTTATAGAAAGGAATCAAGAAAGATGAAATGAACTTTGTGTCTCATTGTCTAGAATGTCAGCATCTGAATGCTTAACATGCGCATTTGACTAGATTATTATATCCATATGACATATAAAAATAGAAGTGGTAGGTGATCAATATGGAATTTATCCAATGTTTATCATTGTCATAAAACATTCATGACATGATCTTGGTAGTAGTTGACAAACTAACCAAGGTATCTCATTTTAAACTAGGCAATTTGATAGATGATGCACCTACTATTATAAAGATATTCATAAAGTAAGTGTAATAGATGTATGGATTTAAAAATAAGATAATTTTAGATCATGATCTAAGGATGAATTTTATGCTTTGGTTGAATTTGAAGTTAACTCTAAGTATGAAATTAAACTTTATCATTGCATATCATTCACAGACTAATGGTTAGACTGAGTGAGTTAATAAGGTGTTAAAGGATTTCCTTTGTATGTATTACATGGATCAACAATATAAGTGGTATGAGTACTTTACATTGGTTGATTTCTTTGATAATAACTCATACTAATCAACTTTGAAGATTGTACCATTTGAAACACTATATGGAAGAAAGTGGAGAACACTAATTAGTTGGGACAGGTTGGAAGACAGGGTAGTCTTTGGACCTAATATGCTTTTAGAAATGGAAGATAAAGTCAGATCAATTAGGTAGATATTGGTTGAGGAAAATGATATAAAAAATAATTATGCTAATTTGAAGAGAATAACTAGGTAGTTTTTAGTAGGTGTTAAAGTGTTCTATGCGTTAAGCCTTAGAAAAGCTTGATTAAATTTGGGAAGTCAGTGAAACTTTCACCAAGATATGTGGGACCCTTTGAGGTTTTAGAAGTGTTTAACCCTATAGCATATAGGCTTGCATTTCAAATATTCCTAGCTCTATTACATAATGTCTTCCATGTGTCTTATCTTAAAAAGTCTATAGTTGGTCCTTCACATGTGTTGGATTGGAATGCTTTGTAGGTTCTAGATCTTGGGGTGGTCATGGTAGAACCAATCAAAGTAATTGATACTCGAAACCTCCATTTGTGTAATAGAGAAGTGTATCAGTACAAGTTCATATGGAACCAATAATATGAGGATAACACCATTTAGGAGGACTCTGATGAGCTCTACAAGTTATTTTCATATTTATTTGTTTGAGTTACTACTTCTTACTATGTTATTTTCTATTGAACAATGTTTTAAATTTAGAACTAGATTTTGAATAAGTGTCATCAGAATGATGACCTATTTTAGGGGGGAAGGATGTCACATCATGATTTCTCTCTAAGATAATTTACCTAGTTATCTATGGTTTATTATAGTTTTTAAAATTATTAATTACTATTTAATTAAGTTATAAGTCATATGTTGTTATGGGATAGTTGTATGTTATTTAGATTACATGATTATATTGTTATGAGATAGTTGTATTTGAATATTATTTACATTATGATCATGTTTTTAGTATTTAAAGTAGTATTTTATGCATATATATCATGATATTGTGGGATAACTACCTTCTTGTCATGAGTTTGATGTAGGAAAGATATATCCCTCATAGCATGACTAAGGGAGATCATCATCAGATAGGATGGTAGAGATGGAGGTGTTGGGGGATGATAGAGGAACAAATAGAACTCACACACACACCATGATAGATAACATTTTTATATACATTATTTTTATTTCTAGATGTATTATGTCTTTTGTGTTATCTACATTCAAATGATCGATTATGTGTGTTAATTGTGATATAGTTTCAATGTAGTTAATATGTGGATCTAATTGTGTGATTTTATTATGGTTATAGTACATATATTGAGTGAATAAGGCTACTTTTTTTTTCATGCTATGTTATTCTATTCATGATTACAGATGATATTTATTTAAAGAGTAAGTAAATCTATTTGATTAGTGTTTATCTACTATTTCCTATAGACTACGTAGAGTGTCTTTAAAATGTCATATACATTTGTTAGCTATAACAATATTCAAGAAATATCATTATTTTAGCTTAATGCCTATATATATAAAAGATAGTTAAATAAATTTGGGATAGTCTATATAGAGTGGTAATATCAAATGACTACATTGTTATAATATCATTATTTTTTGGTATAATAGCTGAATGATTTTCTATTATAGTCAAAATCTTATTATTGACTTTACACTAGTCACTTGGTTATTCAAAATAATGTTGATGTTGATTATTGATAAGTTGATGTAATAACTACCTAAGTTATCCTATGACCTAGCCTTAACTATTAGGTTCGAATACATTGGCATTAGTATATAAATTCTGATTTCTTTGGTTTGATATAATTATTCAACATCACTGGCAATGATTTTGTATGTGGACTTTGTAAAGTTAATACATAGGCATGTAAAGTCAATAGACCATGTAGACAATAAAGGATTAAAATAATGATTAAATGGTTTGGGAAAAATTCAAGATAATTAGGGCTTTATTGTTTAGTTAAAACTCTAGTTAACCTAGATTAGTAATAGTTTTGTGGATAACAATGCATTTTACATGATGAAATGATGGAAAGCTACGTGTTTGATGCTGCAGTTGCATGCACTGCATGTATGAGAGAGGTAAATGGAGAAAGAGTGATAAGAAGAGACAAAGAGAAGGGCATATGATGGTATGGAGAGGAGAAGAGATAAGGATCAAATAATTATTTGAGTTCAATAAATTTCAACCTAGAAGTTATTGTGAGGTTGGTGAAGTTATTTTTTTTAGTGTTTAAACATAGGAAATTATGTATATAAATATGTATTTTTAGGGTTTTAGGAATGTCTAGCATTATATTAAAAGATATAGATTTAGCCCTATGGATGGATAGTTCATCTACATAACTAATTCTATATCCTCTGAGTCCTTATAAAATTAGGACTAGGATTGTATGTGTAAATTGTTACAATTGAATGGATATAAGTTTTGATGTGAATATCATAGGCTTAAGATAAGAAATTATAGAAATTTGATAGTTGAGTTTTAATGAGTAGGTTGACTATGTATTGTTGTTTCAAAACCCTTATCACTTATATATATATTAATTTTTATGTCAAAATCTTGAGCATATGTATTACACAGATAGTGAGTATGTTTTGATTTTCTTAAGGTAGAATACTAGGTCTAAGTAAGTTTACTAAAAAAATGGGTTGGTATTGAAATTTTATGTATGTTTATTAAGAAGTTCATAATGGTTTTTAGTATATAAGAATGAACTATATACTTTGTTTCAAAAACTATGGACATATATAAAGGGACTATGAAAATACTCTTATAAATATTGTAATGGTAAGATAAGTCCATGTCAATTAGTTAGGTTTGGGTTGGTGGATAAGATAGAGCTATCCTAGATTGGGTATAGTGAGTAGTTAAGTCCTTTTCCAACATTGATTTTCATACTATAAAAAATTCTATTAAATTAGGTGAATGTTATAACTATTGTGATATTTGATAACATATTCATATAGTGGATATTAACATCAAAATAGATATAACTGTAACTGGTAGTCTCACATACATATATATACAGATCATGCATAAGTCTTATATATTGTTTATGTGTATTGGGCATCTAGATTGAAACCTATTAAGAAACCTATAGCATATTATGAAATCCTTAATCATATGAGTTTTAATATAAATAAATTGTTGATAGATTTGAACACTGAATGATGCATGAAATACTTATAGAGAGCTATGCATAGACTATAGTAAGGTTAATTAATAATGTAGACTATGCAATGGATTGGTTATTATATGGTTCATAGTAAGTTTGAGTTGGTTTTTGACTCAATTCTAAATAATTCTTGTTAAAATTGGTTAAAATATAAATCCTAAAGTGGAAGGGGGTAGAATTTAGATTTGAGTTATCAATTGATTAGAACATTGTTTGTCAATGTTTTAGAATAGTATATCTAGTTCAATGACCCAAATTGCTGAAAAATAGGATAAGAAGACTTTGTATATTTTTTCATAAAAGATGGATTATGAATTATAAATTAAAATTATAGAAATTTGAAAATCCTATGATTGATCTTGAATGTTATTTGGTGAATAGGTAAATTATTAATGGTTTATTTGAATCATATGTAGTTCATAATGGAAAATAAAATTACTATTAGTTTAGAATCAAATAATATTTTTATACGTGAACAAATATATGTATGTAGTTTATATTAGTTATGTATTTGTTAAATACAAGTACATATATATGAAATATATCTATATGAGGAACTTAAATACCAATACAAATATATGGAATATATTTTTATATATGAGATGTGTGCTTATAATTATAGTATATGTTCACTATTAAATTAAGTTAGAAAACCTAAGAGCTAGTACACTATGATTATATAAACATAGATCCTTAAAATAAACAAAATTAATATCAATGAAGGATTTATGTTTAATGTGAGATAAGACATTAATTTTGAGTTAATTGACCTCTAGAATTATTTATACTGACATTTTGTTAATTGAGAAATGTGTACATATAAATTGTTGTTGTAAGTTTTATTTACATCATAGCCTTAATGAGGTAACCTCTAATGTTTTAGGATCTCAATTGAGGTAAACTACACTTTAGGGCACAAGTTTTAGGTATGCATTCTATTACAACCTATTGATGGAATAGGGGTAGGGCATGTAGGTTTTTGATAAGGTTTTTTGGATGGAGGCATGGTTCCTAATAAGGGTATTGAATATCTATGTGAGTTGGATGAGAGTTTGGTTGTTAATCTAGAGTGGGTAGGTCTTAAAACAAACTCAAAAAATGAGGGAAAGGTAAGGCAAAAAATAAATATTTTTGGTTTTTAAGAATCACTTCCCTAGTTGGTTTCTAAAAGGATAAGTTCTCTCATAACCTATTCCTATTGTTAGTAGTAATTACACACACATAATCAGACATGGCTAAGAAGTCTAAGTAAATAATGATGTAATAAAATCATAATCCTCAGACAAAGGTTGATCCTTTAAGAGCAACTTTTGCACACCCTTAATCAGGAGACTATGGCTTGGAATAGTGAATTATCTAAGGTAGATATTGCACACACACATAAAACTACATCCAAGAAAGCACTCATGCATAATAAGAATTCTAAATCAATTTGAAATTGACTATCTTAACCAATATATTTACCAATCTTTCAATAACTTTTGCACATCTACATATTAATACATAAATCAAAATAATCAATAATCCATTCATATATTTTGCACACTAAATATCATTAAAACATCCAACCAAAGAAAGTAACAACTAATTACATATAAATTGGAAAGAAAATACACAAACACATTTGTTGACGATCAAAACTGATGTTGGTCCTGTATTCAAAAATTCTTTGACCAAAAATCGAAGTTGGATTACAACTATTTATATAGACTTGGGGAAGGGGTTGACTCATCCTCCAAGTTCATGCAAGGTCATTACATGTGGTAGTAATAACATGAGATCTAACTATGGTATAAAACCATATAAAAGTCTACATGCAGTTATTCATTTAAAATATATTTTTCAAAATCTATGCAACATGTTCATGTGTATAAAGATAGAGGACATTTTTTACATTTATAGCTCAAAATGTATAAAAACTACAAATATATGCACCCTTTTAAAAAAATTTACATTCTTCCCTAATAGGTTGTGAGAACAACCTATTAGATATTTTAGATTGGCTACCTTCAAATAGAACCTAGATATATGTCCAAGATAAGTACCACTTTACCAATGTTTCAAAACTATTGACACTATTATTTTCTAAAAATAAATATGCATTACATGACATATATTGTAAATACAACCCTATATTATTTGGTTTCCACATCCTCAATTTCATATTTACATTCATGTTCATATTATTTATTGAGATTGGATCTTTAAAAATTCCATTGTTGAATCGTATTATCGATTTGCTACATGATGGAACATGAGCATGCCATTTGATATCTCTATGGGGCCTTGATGCTCTTTAAAGTCATATCTCAAATTTTTTTTGTGCCACTTGGAAACTTCTCACTTTCTCTAGGACCTTTGAAAAATCCCTATTGATCTCTCACCATTAGATCAACTATATGGATCAATGTTGGCCATTGAATCTACCTGGGCTTACTAACTTTTAATTTTAAAATGGATAATTTATGAGTTTAAATTTCACATCCACATGACCATCAAAGATGTCCTCATGATCATTGATTATGTCCACGTGACCATAATTTAATCCCCTATTATTTTCTTTTTGATCTTAAATTTGATGTTCATGGGACTATCAAAGATGTCCTCATGACCGTTGATGATGTCCACATGACCATCACAATTTGAACCTATGTCATTTTATTTTGGGTCTTAATTTTTATGTTTTCATGACCATCAAAAGATGTCCATATGAGAATCACATTAGTTTAACTCCATGTGAGCTGGACACTTGTTTTTTACTAGTTCTCTTTACTCCTACAAGTATAAATAAAGAGAGGACTTAGCATAATACTTCAAGAAACATATATAAAGGACCTTGTATGAATATTTTAGCCTAAGGTCTTAGTAATAATAAAATATGATTTGGACCTAGGCTAAAAAAAACTTAAATTAAGCTCAAAACATAATTAAAATGTTCTCTAAGTAGAGGTACCACTTGGCAATATGGTATTGGTCTCAAGGTAATTGTTATGGGGGGAACTATTATAGAATTTATATGTGGAGGAATAGGTATGGGATTTTTATTGTGGGGACCCTAATTTCATTTAAAAAAATGGTTGAGACACAAATTCTAAAGGGATTTCATTTTAATCAAACAAAATCTTTGAGATGTAATGTTTGAAGGAATTGGATCAAAGGACAAAAGGCCTAGGATAAAAGTATTCAAGGGTAAGAAAATACCTGAAGGGTAAGGGTGAAGGACAAAATATCTCAGAAAAAATGTTTGAAGGAATTGGTCTAAGGGTGAAATCACTCAGACAAAATGTTTAAAGGAATGGGTTGAAGGACAAAATCTCTCAAGATTTTTTTTTTTTACTGAATAGGTCAAAGGGAAAAGTCCCAAGATAAAAGATCTAAAATGTTAGTGTGAAGGGTAAAAGGGGTTGGGATAAAATTGCTAAAGGGCAAGTATATAGGGAAAAATATCTTAGATAAAATGTTTGATAGATTAGGTCAAAAAGGTGAAGTCCCAGGATAAAAGTCTCAAAAGGTTGGTACGAAGGACAATAATGGCCAAGACAAAGTCTCGAAGGGATAATTTTTTAAGGGAAAAGGGTCTAGAAAAAAAGTCTTGAAGGGTAGATGAAATATGGAAAATGGGGTAGGGACAAATTCCAGAAGCATAAGTCCTCAAGGGATAAGGGGTTGAGACAAAGTCTCAAAGGGTAGGTGATTATTTCAAAAGGTGTTGAAGGGTCACTCAAAATGTTTGAAGGAGCACTTCAAGAAATTTGACGGGTAGGTGTAAAAGGTTCAAAGGATATACTTCATGGAAAAAATGCTCAAAGGATCTACTTCATAAGGTAAATTTTTGATGGGAAAGGTCTGGGACAAAAGTACCGAAGGGTAGATTGCATAAATCCTAAAGGGTATGTGCCCTCAAGGTCATTGTTTTAGTAAAATTGTATTGGCAAGATTGTCACAGGGAATTATTTTAGGTATTTTACATCAAAAAAAATGTCCAATGAAAAAAAGTTTGAAGGGTCATTATATCAAGAAATTGTCTAGGATAAAAGTTCTAAAGTTTAGGTTGCACAAAGATTAAAGGGTAGGTTCATTTTCTTAGGTAAAATGTCTCATAAAAAATGTTTGAAGGAATGGCTAAAACTGTCAAAGGCATGGGATAAAAGTATTAAAGGGTAGGTGCAGAGGGGTTTAAGGGTAATTACAAAAAATATAAATGAATTATGTTGAGAAAAATGGCTAAAATAAAAAGGCTAAAGGGCATGTTCAAAAGTCTGAAGGCCAAGTCTATTTTTTTGGGAAAAATACTCATGGAAAAAATCCCATAGACACAAGTCTACTGAGGGAATTATTTTAGTAAAAATGTTCATAATAATGTCCCTAAAAAATATAAGTTTGTTGCATAAATCCCATAAGTAAAAGCTTGATAAAGACCAAATTATTTTGGGAAAATGTCTAATAAAGATAGGTCCAATAAAGATAAGTAAAAAAAAAAGACCTGAAAGAATTTTAGAATAAACTTGATAGAAATAAGTCCTAAAATGAAAACATAATATCAATGTCATCTTAATAAAGTATAAAAGGATAATCAATTAGTATTTTCATAGAATTTTTCAAAAAAAACACATAAAAGAGGGGCTCAAAATCAAGACCATAGTTTGAAAAAAGTGGGTTTATATTTCTTTATGGGAAAAGGGGGTGTGTTGGGTACAACAAAAATAAACTGTAATAATGTTGTTTGTCACCAAGAACCCAGAACTCTAGTTTGTAATTGTAAATCAATCATGAAGTGTACCATAGAAGAATACTTAAATCAAAAACATGAAAGAGACTCTTAATTTTCTTCGCACAACATACTTTCCTTCCAATTCCTTAGATCGGTGTGTGTCAAAATGTGTAATTCATTTATCCCTTATTGTGGTGAGTTTTTCAAAGGATTGGATGAGGCTGTAGGTTTCATTCCAACATCTCTTAGAGCTCAAAAAAACAAGGGAAGCTTAGTCATTTCCCTGCTACTAGTAAGGAGTCCATAGGCATGACATAGATACCTTGGGCTCCTCTTCTCTCTCTATTATTTTCTCTTAATCATGATGCATGGTGCCTTGACCTTATTTCATCATGTGAGCCTTTTGATTTTATTTTGCTCTTTTGAATCTATTGGTTCTTTCTTCTTTTATTTTTATTTCACTCTTCTTTTATTCTTGAATGGAAAAGAGAAGCATTAGAACCCTAGTGAGCTGGTATAATTATAAAAAAAAACATTACTAAAACATCCCTGCCACCTACACCTATGCCCAAAATTATCACTTCTAATAGGTATTTAATGTGATCAGTACATTTGACCGAATATAAAAAGAAAAAATTTCTAAATTTGTATAAATTAATCTAAGATCAAATTCCACATACCTGGTAAAAGTATTCAATTATGACACCATTAAGAATAATCCATGATTAAATAATTTCATCCTAAACACTCAAAAATATAGAAATACACCTACTCTGTAAACTAGTCCCAAAGTGTCAAGATTTTAATTTTATCCTTTTTTATAAGTCATAAGCTTAGTTATTTTGGAATTTTTAGCTTATCTATAGTCAAAATAAACACAATTCTGATTGTTAGAGAAAGCAAAGAATAATTAATCTAAGAAATCAAGGAACTAAACTAATAAAGCACTGAAAATTAATCTAAAAAGCATGAATCTACTCTATGAAAGAAAAATACTAACAGTAGGAAAGATTAATATAGAAAGTAGGAAAGTAATTTATGAAAGTAAAAAAATATAATCTAGGAAAGTAGGAGATATAATCTAATCTTATAACTACACTCATTTATCTCTCATTACTCAGTAACATCAACAAATGACACAACCCTAAAGTAGTGCTTTAGGAACTTTTTGTTGACTGAATATATCAGCTCATACATTGGATGTCCTTAAGATAAAATGCATTACTTCCCATGATATCTAAAAATTGGTATTGTCCAATCCATAGTGGGGAAAACTTATCATGTTATCCTTTCTTCTCATGGGATTTATCCTAAAGTAGCACTAGATCTGAAATCCTAAATGCTTTGACCTTTGCTCTTTTGTCAAACCATCTCTTAACCACATCTCGATGTTTGTTGAATGTTTATAAGGCCTCAATCCTTAAATCTTCCATTTTTATTATTTCTAAGAATCTTGATTCTGCTTTATCAATTGGTTCCATGTAGTCCTACATAAACTAACAAGTGGGTAAATTCAACATAACTGGGAATACAATCTTGCATCCATACACCAATAGGTAAGGTACAGTTTTAATGGATTGCTTGTGTCTAGTCTGGTCTACCCAAAGAGCATACTTAAATAAATTGTGCCAATCCTTGGCCTTATCCGCCACTCATTTATTAATTACATTGATCAAATTTTTGTTCATTGATTTTGCTAATCCATTTCCTTGAGGGTAATGGTTATAAGTTGACATGATAATAATATATTTTTCATGTGCCCACTCAGTAAATTCTACTGATATTAAAGCTTATCCATTTTCATAAATCAAAGAAATGAGCATGCTAAATCTATTTTTTATATGTTCCTCTAAGAAGTAAATCACATATTATGTTATACATTTTTTTGTGGCTATGGATTCAGTCCATTTGGTGTAGTAGTCTATAATAGTAAATATGAATTTATGGCCTACTAAGGAATTTGGGTTGATGGCATGTTCTCACATGAGCATGAGCATCCTTGAAAATTGTTGTCCAATAGTAGCCCATTATTAACATCTTATGGGTTTTGGTATTTATAGAATGATGAACATTACCTATCTTTTGATACAAGTTCTCTAAGATTTCTTTAGCTTCATCTATAGATACACACATGAGGTAAATACCTTTAGAATTTCTTCTATAGAATACTCCCTTCTTGATCATGTAATGAGCATCTTTGAGCCTCAAATCTCTCTTCCTCTTTCTATTGAACTTGGGGGAACAAGTTCTTGTAAGTAAATACAATATTATATTAATATAAGATTCTCTTTTAGATACTTGAGATTCAAATACCTCTTCAGCTATGATACATGGATCTGGTTTAGTCATAAGATTAAAAATTCCTTGCCCTTGAATGATCTTTGTAGGCTTGATATCTATGTCAAATTCTTGCAACTTGGCCATCTATTTTCCTCATCCTTCTCCTAGCTTATTCTATGGAAGAGTGAGCTTGAAAATAAGATTAGGCATAATTAAAATGACTTTATTCCTTAATATGTAATGCTAAAAATTTGGTACTACCTTAACAAGGGTGAAAATTTGTTTATCAATCATAAAACATCTAAACTCTGCATCTTTCAAATTCATGCTCATAACTATGATTAGATGCTCAGTCTCATCCTTCTTCTATGTGATGATAGAGAAATCATATTCTCTAAAGTGAATGAGTATAAATAAAAACATTTCATGAAATCTAGATTGAGCAATACTAGACCCTATGATATTACATCTTTAATATCCTAGAAGAACTTTTGGACTTCAATTTTCTATTCTATTTTGGCATCTTACTTTAGCATGGTGTACAAAGGTCTGATATCTACAAATCTTGAGATGATCCTTTTATATTTATAATTTTCCCACATCATGGTAAATGTCATCTTCATTTTGTCCTTCGATTGTACCAGTACCTGATTGTAGCCTAAAAATCTATCTAGGAAATACATCATTTTAGAACCACTTACTATTTGTATCACCTCATCCAAAGAAGGTAGAGGATAATTTTCCTTTTAAAATCCTTATTCATATTTTTGGAGAAAACACATAATTTGATCTCACCATTCTTCTTTCTTAATAAGACCAAATTGGCTACCCAAGTAGAATGTTGGATTGGGAAGATGTTTTTTGCATTTAAAATCCTCTCCACTTCTCTATAAATGAGAGGATCTAGAATAAGATTGACTGGTCTTTGTCTTTGAATGATTTATGATCTTCCTTAAAGGGAATCATTTGATTGTTCACTTGAGGGTTATACACCTTCAAGTCTTCATATGTCTAAGTAATGATGTCCCTGTATTGAGTAATTAATTCCTTCACTCATTGTCTCTCTTTTGGGGTGTAACTGAGACCAATATTATAATAGCATGGGCTATGCTCATCTCCTAGATTTTCCTTTATAAATTATGATTCATTAACCTTTGGTTATCTTAACTACTGTGCCTAAGTATCTATGTCAAATGGTCTTTCCAAAGAGACCAACCCATATGGAAATAGATTCTCTTTGAGATGAAGAACACTCTTTTTGTATAATTCATCTTGACAGAGGTGATTAATGTCCTCTTCATTAATGATTTGGAATTCAAATTCCCTTGAATTAGTTAGAAACTAAATAATCTAATGGTCATCATCAAATAATTAGAAATTTTCTACATTATCTAGAATAAAAGGGCATGGTACCAGTTCAATTGAGAACATTTTTATGTTAGATTATTATAGTGGCTCCAAATTTATATTAATAGTAGCTAATGAATCATTAGTCTAGTTTTTATATTTAAGGAGTGCTACTATGTTGAAAGCTTCAAATATTTCAATTAGGTCCCATGCTCTCTGCTTATATCTATTAGATAATACAACTTGCATTGGTATTTATTTCTAACTTGATTGACCTCTAGCTCTGAGTCACCAAATACTAATATTTGTTTGACATTATTCTTGAGTGCAAATTTTAGTCCTAGAACTAAGGGTGCATACTCAGATCTATTATTAGTACTTGTAAATTGTAATCTATATGCTACTAAGAATTATAACCTTATGGATAAATCACCTCAAAGTCCCATTCTTGATCCTTGCTTAGATCTAGTGCCATCAAAGTGTAGAGTCCATAGCTAAATGGAACTTTAGATTCTAACTTCTATACTTAATTATGCATAGTAAAAGTATAAATACTAAGGTTGGGAGACTCATACTTTACCTCTTCATTATTAACATTGTACTCTATAATGGGATACTTCATTCTTGGCTCTCTATCAATTTTGATTTGATTTGTAACTCTTCTCCATGGAAGCCATATATAATAGATGTCTATAGAGAGATATGCATTGAGTATTTTAGACCAATCCTTGCTCAACAATATATCATAACATTTAGGTATGTCTACCATTAGAATATCAATGGTCATTTAGACTCATAGCTCAGATGCTACTTTAATGTGAACATTGTTCAATTATCCAACTAATGGGACCATTATATTATTTAGTTGAGAAACTATTTTCTTTAAGGGATTTAAATGAGACCTATATTCTAACATATTGATGTAGGAATGATAATTTTAGATTCTCTAAAATCAAACAAATAGTTACGAATATTCTTACCAAATGCCCTGATAGTCAATAGAAAGGGTGAAACTTTTAGCTTTCTCTTGTAGATGACATTGGCATCAACAAATTTCACTTTGTTTGTAGATGTTTTAGTTATTTTCATAAGGGCATTTTCTATAATGGACTTCCATAGAATATCCTTCTATTTAGTGATTTGTGCTAACTCATGAAGATTTATATTCACCTTGATCTTCTTCATATCCTCAATAATTTTATATCCTCCTTTACTTGATTCTTCCTTGTTTTACTATTGATCATTCCCCTTTAGAGGGGGTGGATTATTTTATAATTTAAGATTAGGAAGAATCATCATGTTATTTAGAGGATTTGATGTTATGAGTGGTTGTTTATTCCTTAGATTGTATGCACCTCTCTAGAACTACTAGAAAGTGTGAACTTTGACCATGTTGTCCTCTAGATCATTATCATCTTCACCTGAAAAAGGAAACTCATGAGTTTCAAAGAACATGGTAGTGCTAGAAGAGCTAGGATACAAATGATGCTTAGGAATATTATGCATATAATCTTGTCTAAATACCCCTCTTTGAAATATTTTAAATCTTGCACAAAATTCAACATATTTGATCTCACCATGCTCATAATTATTGTGAATTCTACACCAATTGGGAAGAGTCATCTCTACTATGTTGATATCTAAGAGATTGTTAAGTTGTTCTATATTACTCATAGGCATTTTAAATGGTCAGTTGTATCTTTGAAATATAATGTTCTGATTACCAATTAGGCCATTGGCATTGCCCATCCCCTTTTACATATTTAAGAAATCATTTCTTAACTTTTGAACCATCTTCTAAATAGAATCCAACTCTAACTTTGTATTGTATGTATCTTGTAAATTAGAAGTGGGAAGTGCAACCACTTATTGTTTCTATTGATAACCATTAACCATCTCATGATTGTTCAAGTAGCCAAAATTTGGGTTGAGTTATCTATGTCAGTAGAGGTAGTGTGTACAATTGGTTTTGATTAAATTAAGGAATATTTTACTTCATGTGTGGTACTATATTTAGTGATAGAAAACCATTATTGACATTAGGTGATCTAGGGATTTGAGGATTGATTTACCTATCTATGTTGATAGCCTCTTCGAATGCTAATTCAAAAGTGTTATCCATAATTTCTCTTCTCAAGAACATGACAGTGATAGGGTCTAAGGCATTCTTGTATATTTATAATGCTAATACCACCTATAGTTTATATCTTAGATTCAACCAGTTGTACATATTATACCATCTTGTAGTTAAATCTTATATGAGATCATTAGGTTCCCTCTTCATGTTGGTGAAGTGCTGGTATACCAAACTAGGATTGGTGACCTATCCAAATTGCATAAGAAAGCTACTTGACATTCATCCCAAGAAGTGATGGAATTTTCCATTAGATTAAAATACCAATCATAAGCATAATCCATTAAAGTAAAATGGAATAATTTGCATGAAACATCCTCATCTACAACATTCATTAGTATTAAATCAACGTTAATTGATTTGATATGTTCCTCTACTATCCTTGCTCCTAAAGGAGAAAAGGATGCTAAGTACTTTTTGATATTCTAAGGCAAATCATGTATGTCTCCTGGGATGGTGATAGTAGATCCAACTAAATAGGGTTATTATAGACCCATGGGTTAATTAAAAAGCAAAGGGTTACCTATGGGTAAGGGTTCCCTATTAGAGGATGATTATTCTAAATTAGGATTGTTGGCACAATTGTATGTCTCCTATGATTTGATAAGGGTAAGACTAATAAACCAACCTTAGAATTAGATTTTGTCACTCTCTTGGGTGACTCCAGTACAACTATATGAAAAGAATAACTACTATTATGAGGTGTTTTTCCCTTATTCTAGCACCATTATAATTATTAATGTAGGTTTTATACACACCACAACCTTAATGAGGTAGCCTCTAACATTTTAGGATCTCAATGGAGGTAAACTCCACTCCAAGGCATGAGTTGTAGGTATACTATTTGTTACAACCTAATGATGGAATAGGGGTAGGGCATGTAGGTTATTGACAATATTTTTTAGGTAGAGGCATGGTTCCTAATAAGGGTAGTGAATCTTTATGTGAGTTGGATGGGTGGTTGGTTATTAATCTAGAGTGGGTAGGTCTAAAAAAAACTCAAAAAAGGAGGGAAAGGTAAGCAAGAAAAGAAAGCTTTTTGGTTTTTAAGAATCACTTTGCTAGTTGGCTTCTAAAAGGACAAATTCTCTCAGAACCTATGTTTGTTACTAGAAAGAATTGCATACACACAATTAGACATGACTAAGAATTATAAGGAAATAATGATTCTAGAAACTCATAAGCCTCAGACAAAGGTTTCTTCTTTTAGAGAAGCTATTGCACACCTTTAATCAAGAGATTATGGCTTGGGATAGTAAAGTTTTTTAGGAAACTATTGTACACAAATAGAAAATTACATCCAAGAAAGAACTCATGCATAATTAAAATTATGAATCAATTTAGAATTGACTATCTTAACTAGTATATTTACCAATCTTTCAATAGTTATTTCACATCTACAAATTATTACATCAATCAAAATAATCAAGAATCCATTCACAACTTTTACACACTACAGATTATTGAAACATACAAATAAAGAAAGTAAAAACTAATTACACATAAATTGGAAAGAAAATACACAAACACATTCATTGATGATCAAAATTGATGTTATTCTTATATTCAAAAATTCTCAGACTAAAAATCCAAGTTGGATTATAATTATTTATATAGACTTGGGGAAGGGGTCATCTCATCCTCCAAGTTCAAGGATATTACATGTGGTAGTCAAAAAATGAGTTCTAATAGTGTTCTAGAATCATATAAAATTTTACTTGTAGTTATTTTTTAAAAATAGATTTTGAAAAAGCTATGCAACATGTGCATGTCCATAAAGACAGAGGCAATTTTTTACAATTATAGCTTGAACTGTATGAAAATTTCAAATCTATGTAGTGTTTTATAAAATTTTACATGACTCCTTAATAGGTTATGAGAACAAACTATTACATATTTTGGATTATCCACCTTCAAATAGAATTTAGACATATGTCCAAGATAAGTACTACTTTACCAATGTTTTAGAACCAGTGACACTATTATTAAATAAAAATAATTATGTATTGCATGTCATCCAATATAACTATAACCCTATCTTATTAAGTTTCCATATCATCACTTTCATATTTATGTGCATGTTCATATTCTTGATTGAGTCTGGATTTTTAAAAAGTCTACTATTGATTCACATCATTGATTTTTTTCATGATAGAACATGAGCATGTCATTTGGTAGCTATGTCGGACCTCAATGTTATTTATGTTCATAGCTCAAACATTTTTTTTGCTACCTAGTAGCTTCTTGCTTACTTTTGGACCTTTGAAAAGTCCCTACCGATCTTACACCATTAGATCAATTATACAAATCAATGCTAGCCATTGATATGCTTGGTCCCACTAACCTTTGATTTCAAAATGACTAATTTACAAGATTAAATTTGATGTTTGCATGATCATCATAGACATCCTCAAGACCATAAATGACATCCATATGATAATAAAAATTTAATCCCCTCTTATTTACTTGTTGATTTTAAATTTGATTTTTGCATGACCATCAAAGATGTCCTCATGACCATCGATGATGTCCATGAGAATGTCATAATTTGAACCCATGCAATTTTTTTGGGCTTAATTTTGACATTTTTACAACCATAAAAATACATCCACATAACTATCATGTTGGTTTAACTCTCTACAAGTTGAACACTTGTTATTTCCTTGTTTACTCTACTCCTAAAGTATAAATAGTTTTGCCTAAGGTCTTAGTATTGATAAAATACTATTTATACCTAGGCTAAAAAACTATTAAATTTAATTCAAAACATAATGAAAATGTTTATTTAAGTAGAGGTACCACTTGGCAGTATGGTATTGGTATCGTGACAATTATTGTAGGGGAAAATGTTGAAGTTTTTCTATATAGAGGAATTGTTGTAGGATTTCTATTATGGGGACCCTAATTTCATCTGCCAAAATATCCAAGACATAAAATCTAAAGGGTTTGTATTTTTATCAAAAAAAAGTCTAAGATACAAAGTCCAAAGGAATTCGCTTGAAAGATAAAAGGCCCTAATCAAAAGTCTCAAAGGGTAAGAAAAGCCCTAAAGGACAAGGGTGAAGGGAAAATTTGTTGGACAAAATGTCTGAAGGAATGGTTCAAAGGGAAAAATATCTCAGACAAGATGCCTAAAGGAATAGGTTGAAGGGAAAAATATTTTGGATAAAATGTTTGACAGAATGGGTCAAAGGGTTAAGTACTATGATAAAAGTCCTGAAAGGTTGGTGTGAAGGCCAAAAGGGGTTGGGACAAAAGTCCTTAAGGGTAATTTTGTAGGTAAAAATATCTCATAAAAAATGTTCAATGGAATGGGTAAAAGGGTGAAGTCCTAGGATAAAAGTTTTGAAAGGTTGGTGTGAAAGGAAAAAGAACCCAGGACAAAGTATCAAAGGGACAAGGGACCATGACAAAGTCCTGAAGAGTAGGTGGATATTTCAAAAGGTGTTGAAGGGTCACTCAAAATGTCCAAAGGGATATTTCAATAAATTTGAAGGGTAGTTATAAAATTTTTAAAGGAAATACTTAATGGCAAAAATGTTAGAAGGGTCTACTTTGTAAGTAAATTTTTGGTAGGGAAAGGGTCTAGGACAAAAGTCCTGAAGGGTAAATTACACAAATCCTGAAGGGTGTGTGCCCTTAGGGTCATTGTTTTAGCAAAATTTTATTGGAAAAATTGTTATAAGGAATTTTTTGGGCCTTTTGTGTTAAACAAAATATCTAACAACTAAAAATTTGAATGGTCATTCTATTAGGCAAATGTCTGGGATAAAAGTCCTAAATGGTAGGTTGCATAAATACCAACGAGTAGGTTCATTTCCTTAGGGAAAATGTCTCAGATAAAATATTTGAAGGAATGGTTCAAAAAGGGAAAGGTAAGGGATAAAAGTCTTGAATGGTAGGTGTGGAGGGGCTAAAGGGCAATTGCAAAAAATTTCAAAGGAATTCTATTAGGAAAAATGGCTATAACAAAAAGTTCAAATAGCATGCTTAAATGTCCAAAGGGAAAGCCTATTTCATCAAGAAAAATTCCCATGTTAAAAATCCCATAGACCTAATTCCATTGGGGTAATTATTTCAGATAAAATGTCTACAATAATGTCCCTAATAAAGATAAGTATTTGCCAAAAATCCTAACAAAGACCAAATGCTTCAAGAAAAATGTCTAATAAAGATAGGTCCAATAAATATAATTTGGAAAAAAATCTAAAGGAATTATAGAATAATCTTGATAAAAGTAGGTCCCAAAATGAAAACTCAATATCAATGCAATTTTGCAAAAGTATAAAAGGCCAATCACTATTTTCCTAGAATTTTTCAAAATAACACATAGAAGAGGGGCTCAAAATCAAGACCATAGTCTAAAAAAATTGGTTCCACATTTGCTTATGGGAAAATGGGGTGTGCTAGGTAAAATATAAATAAACTATAATAATGTTTTTTTTCATAGATGGTACTACATTTGAGTTACTTTTGGAAAATTAGAAACATGCAGTCCAAGTATAAAATATACTTAGTTGGTATAGGTTATACTTGTTTATATTTATTATTTATGTAATAAATAATATATTAGAGATTCATTTCATATATTTGATGGACTAAATGTATGTTAACATGTTTTATGTCTGCTGATAGGAAGTAATCCATTTGAATCTATTGGTTATGTTTTAAATTAACTAAATCTTGCATTGTTTCTACTAAATAAGTTGAGAGACAAACTTCCCTAGCTTACTTAGAATCACCAATACTGGATGAGGGTAATTTGATCAAGTGGTGTGTGTAGACACCAAAATTGTGTTGACTCCACCTGATCCCTTGCACACTTTATTAATTTAAAATAAATTACTTATTTTAAATTAATGACATCACCCTAGACACCTCACATTGGATACCTCACCCTTAGATCATTTATCACCCTATGACTAATCATAATTACCTAAGACCTATTTCAACTCTCCCACTAACTCTCGCACCCATTAAATCCATCTTTAGACCGTTCAATAATGACAATAGAACTTGGCAGATGGAAGAATGGGTAAAAGGCTAAAAATAGTCTTTTTACCCATTCTCTAGCCACCGATGTCGGTCAATAGTCAACCAACACCAGCGGTATTGCTGATGTCGATTGCTTAAAACTAAATTCTAACCTCAGCTGCACCCCTGAATGCGAATTCTCTTGGCCCAAAGAATGCAAATTCTCTTACACCCAGCATTTGAATTCTCTTACTCCTCAACTCTTTGCAAATCAAAGGCAGGCTTTAGGACGAGGCATTAGCATTATATCATCACTCTCCAGGCTAAGAAACTCTACAAGATTCACTCCACACCAGATTGAAACATTGCACGAGGTCTTCAGCATCAGCCATAATGGAAACAAGTCTTCTACACTTTTGGTTCTCCACCAAGAGCTAAGTATTCTTCTGGTTTATATTTTAGTATTTTTAGAATGCATTGGTAATTAGTCCATTGGCTATTTTTGAGTACTGTTGAGATAAAATCCAGATTTCTTCCTGGAGAGGCTGAAAATCCTTCCTTTTATCTTGACCCATTTTGACAACCTATCCCCCTACCTTTGTCCTTCCTAAGACTCTGTCCATTGTCTTGCATCCCTGCACAACCCTTTTAAATATCCCAGACCATTTTGTTGACCATAGACATACCTTGAAACCCATCTAAGGCCCATTTCCCCTACCAACATCAACATCAAGGCCCATTGCCCCTACTGACGTCAGTAGCCTAATCGATGTCAAGAACATTGACCAACCGATTATGGTAGACTAACTAGCATCAGTGACTGTGAGAGGTAGATTTCAGGAATCAGGTATGCATTATTTATTTTTCTTATTTAGCCTTTCATTATTTCTCTTTCTAGCAACACTCTTTTGTCAAATAAGTGGACTGTCATCTCTCAAGGAAGTCTTTGCACTTCTGGGACCGAGCTTTGCTTGGCAGTCCACCATATATCTATCTAACATTTTCTTCATTTAAGTCTTTCTTATCTATAGGTGTCATCCTCCACAGCCAAAGATGAGTTCCTACAATGTCTAGATAATAGTGCACAACTTCATCTGGGTATCATCTAACCCCTGACCATTTAACTTTAGTTTCTTATTTCTTTTGAATGTAAAATAGCGAAAATGAGTAGAAACATTTTGGCACACCTGGTGGGACCCTAGAGTTTTCCTTGGGTTCATTTCTTCTAAAACAAACTTTCATATAGGTGCATTAGGAAAATTTCTCTTCTTGCATCCTTCTTCTATCTTCTCATTTGGAAAAGAAACCATTAGCACAAGTTAAAAAGAATATCTATCTTTTTCTTCTTGTCACCTTTTTCCCACATTTTAGAGTAGTGAAATTCATACTCTTAACCTTTTCCCCACTTGTTTACATCTAAACAAAACATTTCAATTTGGGTTTAAAATATATTGCATCTCATTCCTGCTTGAATGCATTTTTTGCTCATCTAGTAATTAAATGCATTATGAATAAATTGTAGTGCACATATGTTACACAACCTGACCACATTCACAAAATCAAACATCACCTAGCAGATACCTTACCCTTCTTGGTAATCCTACTTGGACTTCACTACCAAGGGGAGAACCCACTATGTTCTCTAACAGAGTATAAACTCTAGGGGAAGTATATATTGGCTTAGTGACCTAGCTTGTCTCTGCGCTCGTGAAGTGAGGGGAGCAAGCTCCTAGCACCAGGCCACGTACAAAACTTAATATAGATTTTGAGCACCAAAACTCAACCCGAAACCAACCTTAAAATACTTATTTTAGTACCTATTCTAAAAGCCCAACTTCCCAAACACACTCTTCTAAGGCATAAGCTACCACGACTCTAAAATTTATTCTTAGGAATTTAACGTTTAGAGGCTACTTGTCTTCATATACTTTTCTATTTTTATCTATTTTTTTGAGCTGGTAAAGATGAATTATTTTGAGCTTCAAAAATGACTCAGAACTTTCTTCTTTCTTCCAAAAACATCCAATTTTTTGAGTTTCTAGAAATACACAGTAACCGACATCAGTTTTTCCACCGACGTCGGCAACTGATCTTCATCGACATCGGTTATATGACCGACATCGACAAACTTATTTCACCGACATATATTTTTCTACCGACGTCGATCACTGTCAAAAAAATTTCTTCTCAAACAGTAAGCTAAAAACTTGACCTTTTTGTTGTTAAAAACAAATTCTAGTTTTCTGAGGCTGAAACATATAATTTTTAGAACCTGAATCTATTTTGCCTTGGATGGTTTTGACACGTAGTCAAACCAAAACTCTTGTTGACCATGCAAGGTAGCAACCACTCCCACCTTTACCTTTTATATCAAGTCCCCAAATGGAGTATAATTCAGAAACTGAGCGTACTCCTATCCGACCAACTCCAACTCAACATCCAATTATTCCCAAAGGGGATCAAGACTTTGAAAGGTTCCTTGACCTCAATGTCAAGGCTCTTCAGCACTATCTCGTGAGAAGTCAAACACGAGATCCTTCAGGCAACCTAGTTTATGGGATGCCAACTTCCTTAGTTGAAATGGAAATCATATCAATAGCCTTCGTAACCCAACCCATGGTCACCCAGGCCATTGCCTCAACTAACAACCCGACCATGACCAATCTTCAAAGTGTGGCCTCTCCTTCTATTTCTGGACCTACCTCCTTTGGGGTTTCTATACCCCCTCAACCACAAACCATTCAACAAAGTTCTACATCATTCCATAACTTAATTGTCTCCATCCCACCTACTCTTGCACCCATAAATACAAGAGTGACTACTTATCCTTCGGCTAGTGTTGCCACCATCCAACCACCTTCGGTGACATCAAGTCAAGTTGTGCCCTCTAGCTTTATGACACAACCACCCTTGACTTCAACATCAGTCCCCATGACTAGTTACCAATATGTTGCGCCTATACAAGCGCAACCAACCATGTCATACACTCCATCTAACACCTTCCAAATGCCTTACAACCTAGGGGGAGCCCCACCTACAAATCCATCAACTGATCTAATCAAGATGTTGATGGATAAGATGTATAATCTTGAGACATCCATTTCAGGTTCAATAAATGTTCTCTCATATGAACAAATCTGTAATGAACCTATTCATCCTTCGGTCTCAATCTGACCATATCCTAGTCAGTGGGGACTTCCCAATTTTAATTGCTTTCAGAGTAAAGAGGACCCACAACAACATTTATGAGCATTTAGACACGCTTGTTACCTTATAGCACATGATGATGTATTATTACTACACACATTTCCCATGTCACTTTCTGGTGCTGCCCTCGATTGGTATAGTTCTATTACTAGTCACTCTCTATTTACCTTCACTCAACTAGATCAACTATTTCTTGACCACTTTTTAATTAACATAACTAAAAAGGTCTCCATCACAGACCTATATTCTATCAGACAATTTGATGATGAGTCAATAGCTAATTTTGTTGCTCGATGGAGAAGTTTAATCAACTAACTCTCCTTTTTTTTACGTCAACCTGAGCTCATTGAGCTCTTTTCACAAGCATGTGCCAAACACATCTCATCTACTTTATGGGTCCAAAAATTTTGCACATTTGACAAAGCTTTAACCATGTCTGGGAAGCTTGAACTCTGTGTTGTTGAAGAAAATAAAGTCAAATTACATAGTAAAAACACTAATGCAAAATCCAATGACCCTCCTTCCAAACCTTCTTCTTCCCACTCCAAGTCTAAAGGAGTGGCAAACACTGTGGTCCTTAGACCATCATCTTCAACAACAACCAACCAATCTCAGCCTTCCACATCAGAATACATCACAAGACAATTTCAACAATGGTATATACAGTGTCAATACACTCCAATAGGAGAATCATATGCTTCCATGTTGGATAAACTAGTCAAGCAGGGGGTCCTCAATCTCCCTCAAATTTGACCACCCCAATTTGACCCCTCAAAAGCCATCCCTACATGGTATAGGGAGAATCACTTCTGTAATTATCACCGTGTCAAAGGCCATGACACAGACAATTGTAAAACCCTCAAGAATGTCATTCAGGACATGTTAGATAAAGGTGATCTTGTCTTGGATAACCCAAATACGCCACCTAACCAAAACATAGACATCTTTAGACAACCTTTCCCTAACCATCCCCATAGTCAAAACAACATTCAAACCATAGCCAAAGACCCCCAAGAGCATAATATATGCACGGTTGATATGGTTTTGCCTTTCATCCCTAACCAACCTCTTCCACAAATTGAAGAGGTTAGTCAACCTATCCCTCCACCACAGGAAGAAGAGCCTTCTTCTCCTAATATTCCTCCATCTACCCCTCTTATATTGGAGGATGCTATAACCATATCAATGCCACTAACCCCACCTTCATCCTTCTTACTACCAATGGAGGACCATACCTTTCCTGCTCTTCAACCCCAAGTAAAAGGCACGATAATCCCTACGCTCTTTCCTCTCGAAGAACCCCATTCTCCAATTCCTTCTCCATCGAGAGAAGAACTTGTCTCTTCACCTACTTTAATCGAAGAGGATCCAGTAATGGCTCTCTCTCACCTTTGGCCTGAGATTGTCGCATCTAACACATTCCCACTCTCACAACCACCCAAATCTTCTGAAAAACTAATTATAAAGCCTATCACAATAGATTCTAAACCATTTTCTCAACTGGCTAAAAACTTAGGATTTCTCCATTCGAGGAACTTAGAACATGAGGCATTATGGGAGTGACTCAAAGCTCCTTATCTTACACATCCCATTTCATCTTGTATTGTCAACCCTTTTGTGACAAAATCTCCAAGAGTCACCAATGAAGATCGGGCATCTACTTCCAAATATTTAGAAGCTCAACCATCCACATCTGAGCCTAAACCCTCAAAAAATTCCACTATACTAAAATAGGTTAAATCCCTTGGTGTTCGCCCCATGTCAAACCTCACTCACCCACAAGTGAAGGTCGATTTGAATCTCACCCCCCAAACTAGTGGTCCTCATGCTGTATTGAAGAAGGCCACCAACCCATGTCATATAAATCCTCCTCCACCATCACCATTGCCCTCTATTTTGGGCCCTCATCCTTCTACCTTAATTGGAGTGCTCCCTACTCCAAAACCTAACAAAAAAAGTTTCCCCCGTTACTCCCTTTACCCACCAAAAACATACCTCCTTTGAAAAATTCAGCACTCCTCACAAAGAAAGTGTCATCTACATGAGTGGCCACACCACCAATCAAAAAGGTGGTACAAAAATCTCCCTCAACAACTCCAAGAGAAAAGTCATCAACACCTAGTGCATCAACAAGCACAGACCCATTAGTGGGTTCATATGCTTTGATACTACGCTAACTTTTGTAAACTTCTAACATCACTCTTCCACTTATTAAACCATTTCAACCTCTCAGACCAAAACTATCTTGTTTTAATGACACTAAAATCTACCTATATCATCGCTCACCTGGGCATGACACTAAAAATTGTTGTGCCCTCAAGGTTGTCATTCACCATTACTTGGAAAAAGACACCCTTCTTGTTGAGGATACTTTCAACGAATCTCCAACACCATCTAATGTCTCTCCAACCTCTCCACCTTCATCAGGATCCCATCATCAGATTATGGTCCCTTTACCTCCTTCACCCCCTTTATTCGAGATTAACACCATCAATGTGGCCACTAGGTCAAAAACTTTAAAGGAAAAAGCAAAAGAGAAAGTTGTTATTCCTTGGACCTAGCCATTTTTCAAACCTGCTCAACCACCCAAGCCCAAGATTTCTATCTTGGGTACATCCCAACACACTTCTTCAGAGGCAATCTATGATTCTATGGTGAAACAGCTTCACCAAACTCCCATGAAGATGAATTTATATGACCTCATTCAAAGCTCTCCACAACATCATCAAGCTTTAATCAAAGCTTTACAGGTAGTGGAGGTCCAACCCAAGGACCCACAACCACTAGCTGCCTTAATCTAATCATTATCCACCATTGCCTCTATTACCTTTAGTGATTCTAAAATTCCTACCTCCAACTTGGAAGATCAGGATGCTGCCCTTTTCATCATAGCCTACATTGATCGAACTCATGTTAAGTGAGTTATGATTGATGGGGGCACCAATATCAATATCATTTCCACCCATGCCTATGACCAATTATCCCTCCCAAAGAATTGCGTGTCAAAAATTGATGTAATTCTTCGATCTTTTAATGACTCCACCACCACTACCATTGGCACCATCATCTTACATATTTGTGTTGGCCCATGAATAATCCCAGAACTCTTCTACATCATTAAAGAGGATTTCTAATACAACATGTTATTAGGATGACCTTAGATCCATGCCATGGCCTATATCCCTTCTACATTACACTGTTGTGTCAAATTTGAGCACGACGGTCAAGTCCATGCCATTCCCGCAGACCCCTCCCCTTTCAAGACATGCAACACAACTTATCAATGCAATGATGTTCTCATTCCTTTAAAAACATTGACCCAAACACCACCTCCACCCGCGAAAGCTTCAACAAGTATGCAAATGGCGGTTACACCTACACCACCTCCTCAAGTGACAACAAAAGACCCTATGGAAGATACCTTCCAACATATTTCACTTGGGGAGTATCATTTACTCACCTTGGACATGTTCTAAACTCCTCAAGAGTATGGACAACTTCATCACAATATTAGCTATGAACATCGTATCAGAATGGTCATCCCTTATGGTCCTCCCAATCTTCAAACAAATCTCATCTATGGAGGGCTAGATTGAGCTCCCACTGACGGGAATCCTCTATCATCACCCCAACTATTTACGTCTAACTTCTCTTTTCTTGGCAACCCAAACTTTGCTCATACCTATCTTTATAGGTGTGCATGGAAGGGCTTTAGCTTTGGGCGCTACAAACAAGGCTCCCACCAACCCGTTGAACCACCAAACGATGAGGCCATAAAGAATGCCAAGAAATGACATGGCCTAGGTTTTGAAGAACCTACCGAAACTTCTAAAAACCCTCACCCTGAACCTATCATAGAAAAATCACCTCCAAACTCACCTATTCCCCCATCTTCACCTACGAAGTTGGTGGTTTCCATCCCTCCTAGTGTTTTTTTTACATAAACGCCATTCTCTTGGAACCCCTAACCTATCAACTAGGTGGGGTATCCAGGTCTCTCCCTCTCATTTATCCAAACATGATAGATGATGAATCTGCTACCATCAACACTATCCAATGCATAGACGATGATGCCATTCTCACCTACATGGGTGCAGATGACTCTTTCATTCAATGATCACTTCCTTCAGAAATGCCAGTTATGTTAAATGAATCGACCATTAACATTAACCTTCCATCTTCCGATATTCCTCACATTTTAAAGATTGGTCAATCTTTGTATGCCCAAAAATAAATCAACTATACCAAATTCCTTACAGATCATAGCAAAGCCTTTGCTTGGACCTATAGCGATATGCTTGACATCGACCCTAACATTGTCATTCATAACATCGTCACAAACCCAGAGGCTAAGCCTATCAGGCAAAAGCTTTGCAAGATGCATCCTCGCGTCACCTTCCTTGTCAAAGAGGAGCTTCAACATCTTCTCTCTGTCTCCTTTATGCAACCCATTGATTATTTTTAATGGGTGTCAAACATTGTCCCTATCACCAAAGCAACTGGGGGGATCCGAATCTATACTAACTATCACAACCTTAACCTGGCTTGCCCAAAGGATGACTTTCCTTTACCCAACATCGACCAACTTGTTGATCTTACGACTGGTCATGAGATGCTATCACTCATGGATATATTTTTAGGATATAACCAAACCTTGATTGCACTAGAAGATCAACACAAAACCACCTTCATCACCCCATGGGGAACATTTTGCTATAGGGTCATGCCTTTTGGCCTAAAAAACATAGGTGCCACATATCAACGTGCTATGACTTACATCTTTCATGATCTCCTCCAAAAAATCATGGAGGACTATGTGGATGACCTACTGGGCAAATCCAAACTTTGTCATGACCATTTAACCATCCTCAAAATAATCTTCACTCTCTTTTTACAATACCACGTTTGACTTAATCCCAAGAAATGCATCTTTGGGGTTTTCTCTGGGAAGCTTTTAGGCTTCATCATTTCCCTTCATGGCATTGAGATTGATCCTACTAATATTCGAGCTATACTTGAGATGCCACCACTTACCAATCTAAAACAACTTTGCAGCCTACAAGGGAAGCTTTAATCTATTCGTCGCTTCATCTCGCAACTTTCCGACCGATGTCAACCCTTTCATCACCTCCTCAAGAAGGACATCTCATTTAATTGGGATAAGGATTTCCAAGAGGATTTTGAGGCTCTTAAATGTTATCTTGTCTCTCCACCAGTCCTTATTCCACCTAAAGATGACCAACCTTTCTATCTTTACATCTCAGCAACAAATCACTCTTTAGGTGCCATGATCACGCACTGAGATAAACAACATCATGAGCAAGTGGCTTATTATATAAGCTGAATGCTCATTGATTATGAAACTCGGTATACTCATACTAAAAAACTTTGCTTGGCATTAGTCTTTGCCACTACCAAGCTCTGTCATTATCTCCTCAATCATAAAACTTACGTCATCACTCATACCGACCCTCTCAAATACATGCATTCTAAGCCATACCAAAACCAACGTATGGCTCTTTGGCTCATGCTCCTTGCTGAGTTCAACTTGGAATTCATCCAACAAAAGTATATAAAAGGGCAAACAATTGCTGACCAACTAGCGGATGCCCCTTTACCTGACAACCAACCTTCTTACTATGAATTCCTCGATGAATCTATCACCACACTTTCCATTGATGACATATTCTATCAAATGACAATGTTCTTTGACAGGTCCAAATGTCAACTCGGTGGAGGTGCGAGGGTCATTCTCATTCCTCACAAGGGTGAGCCCATGCCCCTATCTTTCAAACTTGACTTTGGATGTACCAACAACATGGCTGAATATGAAGCCTTAATTTTGGGACTTCAAACCACCCTTTTTAATAGGATGTTTGGTATAAACAACTTTTAGACTACTTAAATTATTCTATTATCCCTCTTGATCTCTCTAGTAATGCACAGTGGGCTTTTATCAAGAGTACTGCTCGATATACCATGATAGGTGGTCTTCTCTACAAAAGAGGTTTTGATGGCCTCCTTCTTTGATGTCTAACCTCCACTGAAACATCTCATGCTATCAAACAAGTCCATGATGGGATTTGTGGAGGGCATTTTAGTGGTAACTCAGTTGTAAATCACATCCTTCACCTAGGCTATTATTGGCCACTCTTCACCAAGACTGTAGCAATTATGTTCAGCATTGTATCAAATGCCAAAAACATGCTAACTTACTTCACATCCCCAGCCATGCTTTACAAGTTGCTATGGACTTATGGCCCTTTTCACAATGGGGCTTAGACCTAATTGGTGAGATTAACCCCCATTCATCTCTCTGACATTAGTCCATTATCACCGCAACTAAATACTTCACTAAATGGGTAGAAGCTATTACCCTCATCTCCACTAAAGCTGACAAAATCATCGGCTTCATCAACCAACACATCATCTATCATTTCGGTGTACCCCACAAGATTATCATCGATAATGGCAAATCATTCAAAAACAAAATTTTCCAAAAACTTTGTGACTCATTTGGCATCAAGCTCAACTTCTCCTTGCCTTACTACCCACAAGCAAATGGGTAGGCCAAGGCTTCCAAAAAAATATTAACCAAAATTATAATGAAGGTGGTCAATGATACTGGAAGGGATTGGCACGTTCACATTCCCTTCACTTTGTGGGCCTGCCACACTAGCATTCGAACCCCTACGGGTGCTACACCTTTCTCTTTAGTGTATGTAACTGAGACCTTCTTGCCTCTTGAAGTAAAAATACCTTCTTTACGCATCTCTTTGCATGACATACTTTCTAACGATGACTTTCATCAAGATCGGTTGGCTCAACTTGAGTTACTTGATGAATGTCACCTTGTTGCCCTTAACCATCTCCATGTCTATCAAAATCATATCAAACATGCCTATAACAAAAATCTGAAAGAGTGAGATTTCAAAATCGGGGATCTCATCCTTAAAGAAAACCAACACGTGACCAATATGGAAAGAATTAAATAAGGCAAGTTTTCTCCTAATTGGCTCAGACCTTATATCATAATACACAAGTATGGATCAGGGACTTATCATCTATCTTCTCTTGAAGGCTGGCTAGAACTTGAGCCCCTTAATGCCTTGCATCTACGACCATTCTACTATTAATCAAGTACTCATTCACTTGATATTTAACTTGAGCTCATCCCTTGAGCAACCCCTATCATCCTCATTCCTATTCCCTTCTTTTCCTACAAACATTAGTTAATTCTTTTTGCATTAATGCTTTATCCTACTAAAAGGGGAAAACCTTAAACCTCTATAGTCTAGTCCATGACTAAAACTTCAATCCACAAAAACTTGGGATGCCTAACAAAAGGTCATAAAACTATAAATGTAGATTGCTCTCTCAAAGGACAGCTACATAATTATTGTAATTGATAGACTGCTCCCTTGAAGGACATCTATTCAAAGACATTCAACCATAAAAAGCAAAATATAGACCAATCCCTCGAAGGATGGCTATGCCCAAATCTTGCTACAAACAACACACTCTCTGAAGCTTCCCGCATTGATTAGCTTCACATATGACCACAAAACAAAACATCCCCATGTAGACTTCCCGCATTGATTAGTCTACCCAAAAAAAAAATTACTGACAAGCTATTAAGTCATGGACTTGCCTATAGTCATTCTCAGGGTCACCTATAAAAGGGGCAAAGTTATCCTTGCTAAAAAGGGTTATGTTATCCTCACATCTCACATCATCAAACCTATCACCCCAACATACTTAAGGGATTTTGAGCTCACTTAATGTCAAGTGATTCAAATACTTCTCTAACACCAACCAATCATCTACGATGTAATACATGAATGGGGCTTTTTTTTGCAAAAACCTTATCTATGTTGTCATCATAGTCCTTGTCAATGAAAGAGCAATGCACCTTTCACTTCTTTTTTACATCTTCATCACATACAACCAAACCCAACCAAACCAATTCAAACCAAAACAAACCAATAACATGACATCATGACATCATAACTCATCATAGCCCATTCACACTAGTTTCTATGGAAAATAATACACATGGAAACTATCGATCAAACTCAATTTATGTCAAGCATATACCATCACACATATGGGAAATGCTAAACAACCCTAACCTGACCAACAACTATCGACCTCTTTGACTCTTCCTCCCTTTTAGGGAGAACTACATTGGCCTGAGGCCCTTCAAATAGGGGCTATGTAGGTAGCACTCAGTTGACATGGGGTCTTCTGAGGTTAGCTCAGCCATCCATTCACCTGTCCATCTCCCTAATGACGTTTTCCATCTATTTGTTTGTTCAACTACCTGATGGACAAACCATATAACCTTTAACCATGACTTAACCTAGTCAAAAACCCAGTCCATAGCCTACTCTCTTCTTCCCTTTTGGGGAGAACTACATTGGCCTGAGGCCCTTCAAACAGGGGCTATGTAGGTAGCACTCAGTTGACATGGGGTCTTTTGAGGTTAGCTCGACCACTCCTTCGTCCATCCATCTAATGGACCAACTATCTATACCAACCCAAAATCATGACCAAACAATCAACCCTGACACTGAATGAGTTACCTAAACTTCTCATGGGACACATTAGAGATCACATACATCTCCCTGACCACAACACATACCACTTAAGATGACTTATATCTCAGCTTGACTCGACCAATGACCTTGGAGATCATGACTATCTCCTCAGACCATGACCACTTTTGAGACAACTATGCCTTGGTTGTTTTGATTGTATATACTACCTCATGAATAGTTAGCAAATTGTCTACGACCTTCACACCTATTGACGAATCATGCTCAAGTTGATCCCCAATATTTGTGACATCTTTCATGTTTTCTAGGAGCACTTCCTGAGCTTGGGATACTTGGAACATGATGACCAATTGGAGCTACATCTTGGATCAAATAACCCAATCAGCTACAACTAAAAGCTGGGGCCTAGTTATTTCAATTTTAGCACTCCTCAACCTTTGACTCCAACAATTTGACCTATCTATCACATGAAGTGGTATACATGCAATCCCAATTATTGCAGCATGCACACTCTAACTTCACCATACCCATCCACTGCCTATCAAATCGGCACCCGATATCAGGTTACCTTCCCTCGACTCCCACTTTGAGGGGGAACACCTCATCCCATACTTGGGAAAACCTATACCTTATCCCATACCTGGGGCAACTTACTCCTATTTTTGTCTTGTAGTTCATCAGAATAACCAATAAGACAAAAGGGGCAAATGTAGACACCAGAATTGTGTTGACTCCCCTTGGTCCCTTGCACACTTTATTAATTTAAAATAAATTACTTATTTTAAATTAATGACATCACCCTAGACACCTCACCTTGGATACCTCACCCTTAGACCATTTATCACCCTATGACTAATCATAATTACCTAAGACCTATTTCAACTCTCCCACTAACTCTCACGCCCATTAAATCCATCTTTAGACCATTCAACAACGACAATGGAACTTGGCAGATGGAAGAATGGGCAAAAGGCTAAAAATAGCCTTTTTACCCATTCTCTAGCCACTGACATCGGTCAATAGTCGATCGATGCTGGTGGTATCACTGATGTCAATTGCTTAAAACCAAATTCTAACCTTGGCTGCACCCCTGAATGTGAATTCTCTTGGCCTGAGGAATGTGAATTCTCTTATACCTAGAATCTAAATTTTCTTGCTCCTCAACTCTTTACAGATCAAAGGCAGGCTTTGGGATGAGGCATCAACATTCTATCATCACTCTCTAGGCTAAGAAACTCTACAGGATTCACTCCACACTAGATTAAAATGTTTCACGAGGTCTTCGGCATCAGCCATAATGGGAACAAGTCTTCTACACTTTTGGTTCTTCACCAAGAGCTAAGTATTCTTCTAGTTTATATTTTAGTATTTTTAGAATTCATTGGTAATTAGTCCATTGGCTATTTCTGAGTACTGTTGAGACCAAATCTAGCTTTCTTCCTGGAGAGGCTAAAAAGCCTTCCTTTTATCTTGACCCATTTTGACAACCTTTCCCTCTACCTTTGTCCTTCCTAAGACTCTGTCCACTGTCCTGCATCCCTACACAACCCTTTTGAATCTCCCAAACCATTATATTGACCATAGACATACCTTGAAACACATCCAAGGCCCATTGCCCCTACTGACTTCGGCATCAAGGCCCATTGCCCCTACCGATGTTGACAACCTAACCAACATCGGCAACATTAACCAACTGATGATGGCAGACTAACCAGCATCGGTGACTGTGAGAGGTAGATTACAGGAATCAAGTATGGATTATCTATTTCTCTTCTTTAGCCTTTCATTATTTCTCTTTCTAGTAACACTCTTTTATCAAATAAGTGGACTGTCATCCCTCAAGGAAGTCTTTGCACTTCTGGGATCGAGCTTTGCTTGGCAATCCACCATATATCTATCTAACATTTTCTTCATTTAAGTCTTTCTTATCTACAGGTGTCATCCTCCACAACCAAAGAGGAGTTCCTACAACATCTAGATAATGGTGCACAACTTCATTTGGGTATCATCTAACCCCTGACCATTTAACTTTAGTTTCTTATTTCTTTTGCATGTAAAATAGTGAAAATGAGTAGAAACAGTGTGTATGAATTTGACTAATCCTATAGATCATTAACTACTTGAAAACTTTTTCCAAACTAATGTTTAGTTAAACATTATCATTTCATATGTATGATTTACATGTTTATGTGATTTCATGTTAGAATGAATTCTATTTATAGTACACATCATATATTATATATCTTACATCACACTAGTACTATATTGTCTCTCTAGATTCCTACACCATCACTATCTACCCATCTTAGAAGCTAGGGCCATTTCCTTATTGATGGATTATGTGGAGGATTGATGGTTGATTCTTGGTGTGGAAAATTGCTCGGATGATGCTCTCCCTCCCCAAAATAGTACTTCATTAGAGACTATACTTGAGATTACCATAGGTTAATGAAGTTCATTATGACTCATGCTCTATGGAGCCTTGTATCTTTTATTGTATTTATTATTATGACATTATTCTTGATTAAAATGTACTATGTATACATTTTTACTTAAATAATAGTGCTTTTAGTATTACATCATCCATGACTATAATTATCTAATTACTTTCTATAATTTATGTAGTTAAATTAAACAATTTACCATTGTACTTGATTTGCTTATTTTGATGATATTGATCAATAATGGAATAGATTGTTACATACCTATTTTATGGTTAACATACTTAGTGTGTTATTTTTGTATCACTAATTAGATTCTCATGGTGAAATATAATCTATGAATAAGTGGATTAAAAGTTAAAAAATTACATTATTCTAGTAAATCCCAGTGGGGATGTTACATAAATAAACCCAAAACTACATCATAATATAAGATTATCATCAACCACTAATGAATAGTATAATATTTTGATACATTTAATATTCAATATCTCTATGAGCAATCATCTCTTAAAGTAACCATGATTATGTGATTACAATTAGTTCTGATAAGTTGTAAGGATGAAGATCATCATCTAGGTGCTTTACCTCCATTCATAGACTATTGGTCACATGCACACCTCTGCACTAAGGGTGGTCCTCTTCATGAAGGGGTAGATAATGGTGATGTAGACATTAATAACTAATCAAAAATACTATGATACTAAAATCACTATTATCTGCATCAATCTTATAGACTGGATACTCTTGTATCAAATATGACATCAAACATACATGTAAAGTAGAAATTATAGTAGACATATAATATATATAGTTATAACAATACTTTGGCCAAAACATTTTTATAGTTTTCATGATTTAAAGGAATTTTGGTCATAGTCTACATCAACAATAATTTATACTATAACATACTTTTATAATTATCCTTATTATTAGCTAATAATGATTTAATTATAAAAAATCTCCCTACCTATCAATCATCATCTATTAATGAGAAGGATGACTATTTTTCACAAATCATAATCAACATCATTCATAAGGAAAACACATAAAATAATCCAAATAAGATATAAAATCATTATGTTGTATATAAGTTCATCACACAAAAAAATACATAAATCAAAAGATTAAAGTTCTACATATTTAACCATTTCATAGAATTAATATGTGAATTAATCATGTAAAGCTATACAACCTAAAGTGTAAATATAAACACCCAATAAAGGTTAATTCAAACACATAAATACCTAATAACATTATTCCATACCATACTTCACTCATAAAATACAAAAAAAATTACACATGTGATATAATATAACTACATGTCCATGACTTCCTACAATAGTGTAATTCAATAGATCCCATATACTATAGTTTATCTAAAAAATAAATCAAGTGTTGTAAGTTTAACACAATATTAAAAAAAAATATATTGACCACCATTTAACATGCCTTAAATTACATCTTATCTCTATATGCAACTAAGTAAATGACCAACACTAAACCTTTGTAACTACATGCCTCACATAATGCCATTAAATGAAATGAATGTTATGGTAAAATACTTTAATAAATTTCATAACCTTTATTAAAATTATGTCATACTATTTACTTATATTCTCAATGTAATATCCTATGTATTTTTAATATGTTGGTTTTAGCCTCTAATTTCAATTACTAATGTTATTTTTTACTAAATAAAATGATTCTAATTTAAACCCTTATCATATTAATTAAATATGCATTCCCTATTATAATAGTATTTTGGGGATCTAAATTTGGTTTTAGCAACACTTCATTAAAATTAATTCCTTATACATTACTACAACTATCCACTTATCAAAACATGAATGATGAAGATACCTCTATTTATGAGTATAGAATAAACTATGAATGAACTTCATTTTCATTTGAATATGTATGCAAAACACATCTACAACATCCAAAAAAATATTTTACTCCAAGACAGGTTGAGGTTTAATGTATAGACCTTAAGAAGAGGATTGTACACAACCACATTTTCCTTTAGAATTTTTTTTACAAATGAGTCTACATATAGTCAAGTTAGTAATATACAAATTAATTTTTACCAACCCTGGACCTCTAGGTGTTCATTTAAACCACCTATAGGTCTAGAGTTGGAAAACTAATTATTCCCTCATATTTTTTAAATTAGTATTACTCTATTTGAAAATTAAATGTTGTTTTACAAATATTAATGGAATACTATATTAAATAAAACTTAAAATACCTATAAAATACTTTGATATATTGATCACCTCTATGGTCTTGTGGTTAGAAGCAATATCTCACCCCAAGTTCATATATGTAAAAATGTACCATATAAAAGTTACAATAATCCAACATATCTAGGTATCTAAAAAATATATTAACATAACCAACCAAAAAAATCAATACAATTCTAATTTCATTCAAATGATCTCTCTCAATTTACATGATAAGTTCATATACCAAATTTGGTATAACACAATCATCCATCAAGTCAAAATTTCTAAATTCAAGGATTAACTAATACTCTTTCCCATATCATTTAAGTTTTAAGGGTTTTAAAAAAATGGATTCACTAATAATAGTGAAGAATATGGTGCTTCAAGCACAATGGTGGTAACCAAAACTACAGCCTTACTTAACCACATACAAATATAATAAAACCCATTACCTTAAAATTATTTAAAAGACATTTTATATACTTGAATATTTATATGTATACAAATCAATTTAAATAAAAAATTATAGACAAAAAAACACATTAATTTTATTTTAACCAATGAAAATTCCATACATAGTTACTTGTTTAGATATGCAAAATAGCAATGAATTATTTATTGAAAATGTCATCCTAACTACCTTATTACTTCTTTCTCCTTCACAACACCATTATAATAAAAAAAAATTAATAATATTTACATCATACTTCTTTTCTCATTTATACTATGTAAACCCTATTTCTTCACAAAATAGATAATTCTTAGACTTGGTTTTTGTATGCAGCATATAATCATATTCCTTATCCTAAATTTACAAACTAATAATAAATATTTGTTACTTTCCCTACTAAATGTTTCATAATATCCATAAAGGTCATCCAAAGTACACCACCCATGGTGGTTTTAATGTTTTCAAATAAATCTAGTTACCAATATAAGGGTTTATACTATATAACCCAAATTATCAATCTTTTAATATGACACCATTAAAAGTAAAAATATTCAAGAAACACTAGAATATAACCTACAAACAAAACTAATATGTAGGAAATATGAGAATGCAACTTAGTATGAAATGTAAGTATCTAACAAACATGAGGTTTTGATCTATAACTAGAACACAAATATAAATAATGAAAATATAAACATATTGTACATGCCATCTTAAGAAAAATAATTTAGCACAAATATAACAAAAAATAAATGATCATTGACATCAAAAATAAATCACTATAAGACCCAATACAACTCAATAAACTACATGAGTGTGTGATTATTCTAAATTTTCTATTTATACCCCCATCTAGCATGATATGATACTATCTCCCCTATGATGCTCTTCTTCAAGATATTGTTGTGAGGTAATGGATAGGATATCCTACATCTACCTCAGTCATAGAAATAGGGTAGTTAGTTTTTTATCAATATAATAAATTGAAAATGCTAACACAAATTAATTCACTAAATAAACTAATTCATTGATAATGAAAATGTAGAAATAATAAATCAACATATAATTTCCATAACCACTACAATAATGTAACTCATATTTAAAATGTTAAAATCACCATCTAATTAGTTACAATAGTGATAAAATAATAGTCCATGTTTTCTAATGGTAAAAATAAATCATCATTGTCATTGAAATTTCCACTAAAGTAGAGTAGGATGTAACATTCTTACCTTTTTGGAAAATTAATTACCCCAATGATAATATTAAAACAAACATACAATAATATCATAATTTTATCATAATCAATCAATAAAATAAATGAGGATATAAATTATAGAATTATTCACAATCTTCCAAATTGAAATTATCTTTAGAATATTGGTCCTACTAAACTTTTCATTAATCCACTTCTCTATTACACAAGCTAATCTTGTGTGTCTCAAGTATTCTAAGGGGATCTATTTTTACCACTCTTAGATCTAGTTTATATAAATAATTAAAATCAAGGACATGAAAAGGGTCAGCCATATATTTATTCAAATAAGACACATGGAAAATGTTATGAATTTGAGAAAGTATTGTGTTATCTTAGATATCAATATGAAAAAGCAAAATAATTACATCATGAATAATTTTCCATGAAATATTGTGTTTTATTATTTCAGATGGATTTATAAAGAGAGGTGAAAGTATATAAACTTTCACTAGGTGGTTACAGGATAAAACTAATTACCATGAACCAAATCATTTATTAAAAACTAAACAAAACTAATTTAAAAAACAAAATTGGGTCATAAAATAATCCAAAAAGCTCCTCCTTAATCTAAAGGGTATAGAAAAGATGAAGATCTAGAGCTATGACTATGAATTCATCAATAAATATTTGTTACATCTACAAGCTAACACACTATACATCATGGTAATGATCAGAACCGATGCCACTCCATACAAAATCCCACCTTATGAGTTGTGTCATAAAAGGCTGATGAACATGATCAAGGCCTACCCATCCCCTATGATCATCATGTTGTACTATAGTAAAACCTGATCAAAGCCTATCCAACTACATTGACCCACATAAGGTCCCACATAGGAACCCATCCAAGTGATCCTCTAGTACTCTATATGGCACATCTCTCAGATGCCCAAAAATCACCAACATCACATGCATGCCTTTTCTCAACACTCAAAATTCTATTAAATATAATGTTGACTCATACAACCACTGATGATTGTTTCAAGGCCACTATGTAATATATTCCCCCTATCAGGTGAGAGGTGAGAAGTTATGCAGCATAAAAAAAAATTCAAACTACTCTGTCTACTCCATGTCATGAATATCAGTTATAGAAAGCCAAAAATGGAACTTAAAGCTAAAACACAAGCCAAAAATTACTATCCTAGTAATGAACCCATAATCTAAGAGAATAATGAAATAGAGAAAGGAAATTATCCTCTAACCTCTAGTTGGCTCTGTTTATCATGTTAGATCCTTAGGGACTTGTAAACATTGAAATGTAAAACCATCACCATCAATAACACAAGTGGTGGGACATTTCATTAATATATTTTTTTGATGTACAAAACACATTTTTACCATTTGATAAAAACTTGGGGTGTCAGATTCCATCAAAAATCCACCTAATTTCATTACAATGCGTAATTTATTCAAAATATGTAAAAAACATATTTATGCATGCCAGAATAAAAAATTGTTCATGTTGATGATCTTATAAATCCATTTCCATGAAAAAAAAGTGGTCATATGATGAATTTGGCCACTGTATGAAGAAGATATGACTGTTTGAAATTTAACTCCTTTGTCAGGCTAGGTAGACCCCAACTCAATGCTAATTCAAAAAATTTGACTAGTTTACATGGATTAAAATATCATATCAAGACATAATTGACCCCTCCATATTTATAATCATATAAAATCTATTTGATTATAGTTTCCATAAAGGTAACTTTGACAAAATAATATGATAGTGTGTTTAAGATATGGTAAAACCAATCATGATAGGTGCATATTTTCTTGGTTTTCACAATTAATTCAAATAACCCCCTTTGAAAAAAAAAATATATTTTTTGGCACTTTTGAGGGTTGAACCCTTGACCTCCATTATCTTCAAGTGGATATCAAAAGTACTCTATCCAACTTGATATTAACTAATTTAGTGATATAAATAGAGAATATTCTATTTAACTTAGATTTATTTGATTTACAAAACCAAAGGAATAAAGGTGTAGAAATTTACATGAAAGTAAATCAAAGTAAAAATATTTCACCAGCACATGTGTGTGTGTGTGTGTGTGTGTGTGTGTGTGTGTGTGTGTGTGTGTGTGTGTGTGTGTGTGTGTGTGTGTGTGTGTGTGTGTGTGTGTGTGTGTGTGTGTGCAGGTGAAATATTTTTACTTTGATTTACTTGCATGTAAATTGCTACACATTTATTCCTTTGGTGGGTCCAAAATGAAAGAACATTGGAAATAAAATAAAATATTTAATAAATAAATGAAAACACTTATGCAATTTATTTCCTTCTAGGATGATGAAAACATTACTACTCTTTATTTCCTTCCAGCATATCAGGACATACTACTACACTGTACTACTTAAGATTTCAAGCTTTTAAATTTTTTGAAACTCTCAGATTTCAAGAAAAGGCCATTATAGGGGCATACAAAAATATTTCTCTATGTTTGAGACCATTTATTTCCTCTCTAGATTTAATTTTCTACACCATTGTTTGGCTTTACATAATATTTTAATGGACCACACTTTTATTTCCTAAGGTCACCATTGGTCATTGAAGTTGTTTTTCACCATACAGGTACTTGAAAATAGTTACAATAATTTGTTTTCTCTTTATAAAGATTATAAAAATATATATCTTAATCATTCAATTATAATATAATTTATTCAAACCCTTGAAATGCAATCCCTTTTAAAAAGTTTCAAAGGAACCGTTGATGGATGATTGTATCAAATTCTCACCCTAAAAACATAAAAAAATAGAGCACAACTCACATTACAACACATAAAAAATAGTGCAAGATGAACGTGAATAATTACATGGCCATCATCTTTAGAAATTTATTGAATGGACTATACTTTTTTCTCCAATCTCTAGTAAGATTATGATTGAGTTTGGTGATAGAAATTATGCCCATGCCATCCTTTTATAACACCCTCAAAGCTTCTTTAATAAAAAATAAATAAAATCTTATATCTTTCTTTCATGTTTCACCTGAGCTCTGATACCACTGTTGGCCCAGATATCTACATGAAAAACCAAAAAAAATACATAATTAATACTTTTCCATGAAATATTGTATTGTATTATTTTAGATGGATTTATAAAGAGAGGTGAAAGCATATAAAACTTTCACCGAGTGGTTACAGGATAAAACCAATTCCCATGAACCAAATCATTTATTAAAAACTAAACAAAATAATTTTGGATAATAAAATAATCCAACATATTGGTGGAAAATTTGTATACAACAAGGTTAATCATTTCCATAACCTTGAAAGTTATTACATATCTAGGTGCTAACTTGGTTAATTTTCCAAATTTAAATGAACTCTTTTATGGTTTAACACAAACAAAAAATATATATCTAATTGAGAAATAACTTGATTTTATTTTTAAATTAGCATAGATTTTATACCTATCATTGGCTTCAACCAAATTTTTTGAAATCATCCTCACCTATTCTTTCATTTCAACAAGCATTTCAGGCCTAAAAACCACTCTATCCTCTAATTTGTCCCAATTAATAGGTGTTCTACATTTTATACCATATAAGGCCACAAAAGGTGCCATTTTCATAGCTAATTTTAAATAATTATTATACACAAGATCAAATAATGGAAGATATTCTTCCCACTTGTATTGTTGGTCCATCCAATACATCCTCAAAATATCCTCTAAAACCTAATTTACCCTTTTTGTTTGTCATCTATTTTAGTATGATAGGTTATATTAAAATTTATTTATGTTACCAAAGCTAAATTAAGATCTTTCTAAAATCTAGAGGTCATTATAATATCTCTATTAGAAATGATTTTTTTTGGAATTCCATGCAATGTTAAAGTTTCATGTATAAACCTTCTTTTTTACAAAACTAGTGCGTCATCTATTAGATATCCTAGAATAAAATGTGTCACTTTTGTCAACTTATCAATTACCACTAGAATCATAGCATGCCTATTTATAGACATTTTTATCTATTGGATAAATTCCATAAAAATTACTTTCCACTTCCATTCTATAATGTGATGAGGTTACAACAATCCCACAAGATGAACATGTTTTATTTTTACACATTGACATTATAAACACCTTAACACTAGTTTTTTCTAGGTCATTTATCACACCAAAACTATTTATAATGGTTTCCCATATAGCCTCTCTTAAAACGAGGCCTTAAATTCTTGCCAAGATATAATATTTTTGGGTCATGATTATTAGATAATTGATTCGGTTAATGTGCCATTATTTCTAACTCAAGGGACTTGCTAGTTTGGAATATTAAACTTGATTTTAAAAAATTATTTTGGTCTTAATTTAATTTATTTTAGTGGAATTTTACATGTTTCTTTCATGGGTAGGTTTATTTATATTTCAAGAAACAACTACAAGCATGCATTTTCATATTTTCCTAGATTATAAATTAGGGCTTATAAGTTTTTTAATAAATGGAGATGTCACTATTTTAAACGTTCATTAATTACATTATATATATATATATATATATATATATATATATATATATATATATATTATAATAAAAAATATATACAATTGAGGTAAAATGATAAAATTAGATTGAATTCAAACTCTAATCTAACCCTAGCTAATAAAGACACAAAAAATGATAAAAGAAAGACGCAAAAGAAAGAAAAAACATGTTATTATGAAGATGAATATGAAACTTTAGATAAAATGAATCTTGAAAATGAGTATCTCACCTAATAAACATGTGCATAATCATAAATGAAGTTGATGAAATAATTTAAGGGTAACCAATCAATGAAAGGAACAATCACAACAACCATTTTAAGGTGAAAATCATGAATATAACTTCCATAGCATGGAATATAATTCAAAATATTATTTTTGAAAATCACATTTAATTTCATAATGATCCTTTGGTTATAAATTTCACCAACATAATGGCACAAGAGATAAAGAAAGATAAATTACACTATGAAATCAAAATATGACTAGTCCAATGATTTATCAGAGCATCAAAGAGCCAACTGTTAGAAACTCAATGATGGCCCAATAAATATAAATTAATTCTTCCAAAGGAGAAGCATTTTCCCTATAAATATAATTAAGTTCCATTAATTTACTCACCAAATAACATTTCTCTCTAATTTATTCACCTCACTTCACTTTTTACTACAAAAATAAACAAAAATATTTTATATTTTAATTAAAAACTTTCATTATAAAAAATGTGACATGAAAATACATACAAATTTTAGATTGAGAAAATTTTACAAAAAGTAAAAATACCATTATATCTAGGCTAGAACTATCTCCTATGTGTTGTAAACTGATAAAAAAATTGACACACGATCGAGAAGTTATGTTGGAAATAGTAAAATAAGATAAAAAAGGACCCACCATGCCTAATCAATATTTTTGGGGAAACAAAGGTTTACTTTTTAAAAAATTAAAAAACCTTTGCTAATGGGGATTTGAAAGCTTGATTAGCACTACACAATCCTCCCAAGAGGTCCTTAGACCTAATCAATGTTTTATACTATTAATATCAAAATATATGAGTCACTTGGGGGTCCCAATACCTAATTAAGACTAGGACACCTAATTTTTTCCACATGCTTTTGGCTTGGTGGGCACATGTGCTAAGCAAGAGAAAATCCTTCACAACATATTATAGAAAAAGGGATGGGCCCACAAACCTAGTTAGGGTCTTAAGATTGACTAACACTACTAATTGTCAAGGAAAAACCCCCAACCTAGTTAGATTATTTCCTGACCATAATGAATAAATGTTGACCCAAAATCAAAGAACCTAGTTGAAGTTTCAACTCCAACTAGGTAAGAGATGTCACACCTCAACTAAATGAAAATAAATAATTAGTCCTAAAAGTCTCGATTAGAAATATGGAATAAAACTAGCTCAGGCATAGACCAAATTAGGGTAAAACCCTTGATTTCCATTGAAATTCTAAAATGACAATTATATCCCTAATTAGACTTTGAAGTCTAATTAGATATATGGGACTTATAAAATATCAAGAAACATTAAGGATTTTTTTTTTTAATTAGATAAGATAAATGCTTTTTAAATTGGAGGTATGAATAGGAAAAGTGAGGGTTTTGATTATTGGACCCACAATCAAGAATGAGGATTTTAAATAATGGTCTCAAAACCAAGAGGGATTAAGAATCCCAAAACCATTTTAATTCACAACAAAAGGGTTTAAAGGGTCCTAAAACCATGTTAGGCATAATAAGAGGGTTTGAAGGATCCCAAAACTATAAAAATTAAAACAATGAAAAGGTTTGATAGATCCCATAACTATGATAAAAGGATTTGAAGGAACCCATAACCTTATCATTACAAGGAAGGAAACTCCTTGAAAAACAATACATATATCCCTTTGATGTATCTTCCTTGAAACTTCCACTACAAAAAAAATATAGAAATAAATAACCTATATTCTACTAATATTTTGTCTCCTTGAAACATCAACCTTACCTCTGCACAAATGAAGAATAACTTGTGATCCTACACACCCACCAAGACAAATAGTACCAAAATAATAGTAAAGAGATAGACAAAACATCCTCAAAAAATATAGAAATAGATTGACACAAATAATTTGAATAACTAGAGGGTTTGAAGGTTCCCACAATCATATCACCAAGAGGGTTTGAAGGATCCTAGAACATTATCAATAAGGAAGGCAAATCCTCAACAAATAGGAAGTACAGACCATAACTATCATAATTTGGCATAGATTCCCTAAAACTTCCACCTTAGAACAAAATACCCCTAGGAGTAGATAATATTATACTAATTTTATGCCTCTTTGAAGCATCTTCATAGCCTCCACATAACTTAATTGTAACTAGAGGGCATGTACACCCACTAAGCTAAACAACAACAAAATCACAGCAAGTAACTATCCAACTCATCCTCAATAATATAGTAGTAGCTTGATACAAATCAGGAATCTTTGGCCCATCATAAATCATCTTTATCTCTGATTTGGATAAGAAACCTTTAGTAAAATATCTACCATCATCTTTATTCTTATAAGGGTGGTTGGGATGATTGTTGCACAATAGGCCATTAACCAACAAATAAACAAAAGTTTTAAAATAAACCTTGAAATCTAGAATAGGTATGTTAGAAATCCTTTAACATCCACCCTTATTTAAAAGATAAAAAATTGTAATGCTTTAACATACATAATAGGAAGGAATGGGTAGATTCCTTTATCATCCACCCGAACCCAATTTTTTTTGATGAGGAATCCTCTATCTTCCTCCATCAAAGCTGTAATGAAATTAATTCAAGAATTAAGTATAACAACAAAATTATATCCAAATATGACTGAAATATATCTGAATATATGATGATAGATAAGCCACTTCGAGGGGGCAACCTCCACAAGCTTCAATAAGAGTAGAATTCACAATATGATGATAAATGATTACCCACTACCTCTTATATATAGTCTAACTAGGCCATGGTTACTCCATAAGCTGACCTACTAATCTAAAGAAAGCCACAAGTCGGCCACAATATAATGTCAAAGAGAGATAAGTAAGCCACAAGTCGGCTAATACTATCCTCATACATGTGATAGGTTAGGGGCATAGCATGCCCTTCCCCTTTAAACCAACCTTGTCCTCAACATTGAACAACTGTGGATGTTGTTGCAAAAATTCTTCACCTTCCCAAGTTACATCTTCACTGCTTTGGTTTTTCCACTTGATCAAATATTCCTTAATCTCTCTGGTTCTCAACCTCTTAGTACATGTTTGGAGGATCTTCTCTGGTTCCAAAATGACTCATCCTTCTTCATCTAGTTCTGGGAGCTCTGTTTGGGCAAAAACTTTCTGTCCAATGACCTTCTTCAAACAAGAAACATGAAATACTGGGTGTATGTGAGATGAATGAGGTAACTCAAGCTTGTAAGCCACACTTCTAATTTTTTGTAGAACCTGATAAGGGCCATAATACTTTGGAGCAAGTTTGTTGTCCTTTTTCTGTTGCTTCAAGGACATCTGCTTGTAAGGTTGCAAACGAACAAATACCCAGTCACCCACCTCAAAATTTTTCTCACTCTGGTGTTGATCTGCTTGTTGCTTCATCCTATTTTGTGCCAAGGCTAAATTCTCTCTCAAACTAGCCAAAACCTCTTATTGATGTTGAATGTGCTCTTCCACATTTCAAACCTTGGTGTGCACCTTTAATAAAGAAGTGATGGAAGGTGGATGGTAACCATATAGTGCTAGAAATGGAGACATTTTAGAAGAGGTATGGAAAGATGTGTTATACCACCATTCTACAAGTGGTAACCATTTAACCCAATGTTCTTGTTTATCTGATGCAAAACAACAGAGATACCCCTCTAAACATTTGTTAACAACTTCAGTTTATCCATTAGATTGGGGGTGGTAAGATGAGCTATGAGTTAGCTGAGTACCCAAACAAGAAAATAGTTCAGTCCAAAAATTACTAGTGAAAATAGGATCATGATCACTTACAATTATTTTTGGGGTTCCATGTAATTTGAGAACTGCTTCCATAAAAATAGCCGCAACGGTACTTGCTGAAAATGGGTGTGAGAGAGCACAAAAATGGGCATATTTTGTAAGCCTATCCACAATGACCAAAATAACATTATTACCTTTAGAACAGGGCAACCCAATGATGAAATCCATGGAAACCTCCTCCCACCTTTGACTAGGAATTGCTAATGGTTGTAACAAACCTGGGGTCTTAATTGTTTCACCTTTATTCTATTGGCATATCATGTGTTCTTCCACAAACTTTTGTACATCTCCCTTGAGTCCTTCCCAAAATAATTCTTTCTTAATTCTATGATAAGTTTTTAAGAACCCTGAGTGTCCCACAAGTGGAGATGCATGCAACTCTGCAAGAAGCTTATGCTTAAGCTTTGAAGTTTTACACAAGTATAACCTACCCTTATACCATAGGACATTACCTTTCCATTCAAATTTGTCAGAGGATGAAGTACCTTGCTAGAGATTTTGAATCAGAACCTGTGTATCCTTGTCTTGATCCCATTCTAACCTAGCTTCATCCACCCAATTTGCTTGCAATATGGACATGGCACCAAGTAATGCTTCTGTGGATGCATCCTGTCTAGATAGTGCATATGCTACTACATTATCTTTACCCTTCTTGTAGATGATTTCAAAATCATAACCCAACATTTTGGTTACCCATTTTTGTTGTTCCTCAGATGATAATCTTTGCTCTAAAAAGTATTTGAGACTATCATGATCTGTTTTCACCTTAAAGTGTCTACCCATCAAATAAGGCCTCCATTGTTTAACTACATGAAGAATAGCTATCATTTCTTTCTCATAGACAGGTTTTTGTAGATTCTTACCTTTGAATTGATGACTTTCAAATGTAATGGGTCTTCCTTCCTGCATTAGTACTGCCCCCAATCCAGACCTAGAAGCATCACATTCAACAATGAATGTTTGTGAGAAGTCTGGAGTAGCCAAAACTAGAGTGGTGCACATAGCTACTTTTAGTTTCTCAAATGCTTTGGTGGCATCATCATTCCAATGGAAAGCATCCTTCTTTAGCAATGTAGTGAGTGGAGTTGCTATGCTGCCATAACCTTTCACAAATCTTCTATAGTAACTTGTTAGTCCAAGAAAACCTCAAAGGTTTTTGAGAGTTTTTGGCATGGGCCATTCCATTATCGCTTTGATATTCTAAGGATCAACTTTGACCCCTTCATGGGAAACAATGTGACCAAGGTACTCTACCTCATGTACTCCAAAAGCACATTTAGATGTCTTTACATAAAGTTGGTGCTTCTCCAAAACTATCAATACCTGTCTCACATGTTGCAGATGTGCTTCCCATGTCTGACTATAAATCAATATGTCATCAAAGAAAACTAGCACAAACTTCCTTTAAAAAGGCCTAAAAACAGTGTTCATCAAGCTTTGAAAAGTAGATGGTGCATTTTTAAGACCAAAGGGCATTACCAAAAACTCATCATGGCCCTCATGTGTTCTAAAAGCAATTTTATGAACATCTTCATCCTTGATTCTAATTTTATGGTACCCCGAGCGAAGATCTAATTTTGTGAAATAATTAGCACCATGCAACTCATTAAGTAAATCATCAATTACTTGGAATAGGAAACTTATTTTTGATAGTGTACTTGTTGAGCTCCCTATAATTGGGGCACATCCTCCATGTGTCATCCTTCTTCTGCACCATGACCACTAGTGATGAATATGAACTTTGGCTATGCTTGATGATCCCTGCCTCCAGCATCTCATGGACCATCTTTTAAATTTCACTCTTTTGTGCATATGGATATCTATATGGTCTAATATTTGGTGGTTGACTACCTAGAATTAGTTGAATGGCATGATCATGTTCTCTTTTTGGTGGTAGTCCTTTTGGCATGGCCCCAAAAATAGATGAGTGGTCTTCAAGAATTATTTGCAAATCATGATGTGTAGATACCTTTGGGGGTTGACCTTCTATAGAGCATAATTGTGCAATAATTCCATTTGCCCCCTTTTTTAGCATCTTGGTCATCTGATGTGAACTAACCAACTGTGGAGATTTTGCATGTAATCCATGTAATTCAATTTTCTTACCTTCAGAATGAAAGTGCATGAATAGTTCTTGGAAGTTCATCTCAATGGTACCTAAGGTTGTGAGCCATTGGACTCACAAAACAATGTCTGTGTTACCCATGGGAATAGAAAACATAGGAGAGTCAAGATTGTACCCACCCATAGTAAGCTTAATACTATGGCATTTTCCTGAACAATTAATTGTGCCACCATCTGCAATCATTACCTAAAATTTTGGTGCTGGGTAGATGAAACAGTTCAATCGAGTGGCCAACTTATGGTTTATAAATTTATGTGTGCTCCCTGAATCAATCAACACTGTCACCTTCTGTTTCTTGAGGAAACCCACCACCTTAAGAGTTTGTGGAGTGCTAATACCTGCAAGTGCATGACAAGAGATTGTAGGGTGGGAATCTTCAGGTACCTCCTCGATATCTTCCTCACCATCATTAGAGGCATCATCTGCTTCTTCATCTTCATTTGGTCCCTCAATGTAGAATAACTTCTTCTCAGCACATCTATGTCCTTTACTCCACTTGTTATCACAACCAAAACATAATCCTTTTGCACGCTTTTCTTCAATTTTTTGAGGGGTCAATCTAGTAGGTGGAGGAAATGTTGATGATGATATGATCCAATCTTTGAAGTGAGTGAATGGTTGTCTCTTGTTGGCTAGGAATTTTTATTTAGCTCTACGTGCTAGGATAATAGAGTCAGAAATATTAAGTGGATTAAACATGCATACCTCATGTTGAATGTGGTCCTTGAGTCCACCCAAAAATAGGTCATTCAAGTTTGCATCAGAAATTGTCTCCACACGTAAGGATAGGTTCTACAAATGATGAATATAATCCCTGACAGAGCTGGTTTGTCACAATTTTTCCAGTTGGCTGAAGTAATTATCTGTCACACTATTGCCATAGTGTAATTTTAGCTGCTCTTGAAAAATTGTCCAAGTGACATTGAGACCCATCTTTTTCTTTTGATCACACAGCCATCAATACCAAATGAATTGATCAGGTTCAAGATACAAGGATGCCATGGTGACCATCTATCCACTTAAAATCTGATGTAGGTCAGAAAAACTCTCCATTTGGTTGAGCCAATTGAGTGGATCTTTTCCATCGAATTTGCGCATATCCACTTTTGGTAATAGGTTCTTCTGTGGCCATGGAGTTGGATTTGAAGTAGACTGGTTATGAGAACCACCCTGGTGGGTTTGTGAAATAGAGTTAGCTTGAAGATTTGATTGATTAATATTCAAAGATGTCATGATATATCCCAAACTATCTTGTATGGATTGCATATTAGATTGTATGTCTTGCACCTCACTCTAAATGCCTTGCACACTATAGTCAAGCTGGCTCACCTTGTGATCTATGTCAGAAAATCCTAGTACAAAGGGTCTATTACACCCCCCTTCTGACTCCATCTCATCCTTGTTGGGAGTTTTTCCTAGAGTTTTAGCCCCCTTTCCTCAGCCCTAAGTTTGTGGACCTGCCATAAAAGGGTTTTACGATGTCGACCCTTATTGACACTTTTGACCCAACTTTGACCAAGCAATTTTGGAATTATGTCAGCCTAAATTCAAAATATACAAAGAACAAACCATAGCCAAATTTTTCTAAGCTTTCCAAAAATGTAAACAACTCAGAAAAATTCTTTGAATTACGCACAATAGAGCAATTTTATGAAAAATCATAAAATAGAGATAACTTTTGAAAAACATATCCAAATAATCTGAAATTTTAATGGAAGGTTAATGTGATGATTGATGATCTTTAGTAAAAACAATTATGAGAAATTTGCAAACATTTTTAAAATATCACAAAATTAGTGTTTCGCCCACAAGATTGCCCAAATCGTAGCTCTGATACCACTTGTAATGAAATTACTTCAAGAATTAAGTATAACAGCAGAATTATATCCAAATATGATTGAAATATATCTAAATATATGATGACAGATAAGCCACTTCGAGGGGGAAACCTCCACAAGCTTCAATAAGAGTAGAATTCACAATATGATGATAAATGATTACCCACTACCTCCTATATATATTCTAACTAGGCCATGGTTACTCCATATGCCGACCTACTAATATAAAGAAAGCCACAAGTTGGCCACAATATAATGTCAAAGAGAGATAAGTAAGCCATAAGTTGGCTAATACTATCCTCATACATGTGATAGGTTAGGGGCGTAGCAAAAGCTCGCAACATTCTAGGGAAAATAACTTTGGTTAGAACTAAAATTTATAAATTTAGACAATGAATACCTAATCAAGGTTGAAATATCAAATAGGTATTGGAATTGTGAATTCAAAAAACTACCTACAACAAACCTAATTAGAGAATTTAGCAAGATTTGATAGTATTTTCCAAGTGCAATAAATGCATCAAAAAGTCATTTTGGGATCAAGTTATTTATATGAAATTTTATCATTTGAGGTTGTTCAACATAATGGAGTAGGTTTTAGAAGTCGATTCAACACATAATATAATATTAACTCTAGGAGAGGCTTAAGAGAGTCAAGTAAAATAGGTTTTCAAAGGCAAATTAGGAGGTCAGAAATACATTTTAATGCTAAGTGATATATATGAATTTTTATCACATATACATACTATCTTCAAAAAAGTGGGTTTTAGGACCTGGTTTGGTAAACAAAATGATATAGTGTAATAAAATAAATTAATAAAGCTGATACAAACTAGCCTATGAGCACAAGTAAGAGTAGAATGAAATTTAAAATAGGGTTCCATGATTATGGAGAAATTAAGATGTGTTGTGCAATCAACAGCAAATGGTGACTATGTTATAAAATACTCCTTTATATTTTGGAACTAGAAAAATGTGTCTATAAACCCAAAGTCTTTGGCCAATATAATGCATGGAACATCAACAAATATGATAGAGGAAAATAATGGAATGGCTATAGGACTAAATATGATATTATCATTAACCTGATATGTGATAATGAGTTTATTGCCACTTCATGGAACCTAAAAGGACTATCTACTATGACTTTAATCATCACGCTAGTGAATTATTCCTTAAGATTTAATACCTCGACATTGATCTACTTCCACCTAGGTGTCTATATCCATAAAAACATTATTTTTGATAGCACTTTAGACCTTGATCTAGTGCTAGTCAGGCATATATAATTGAGGTGTAGGTTTCCTTAATCACCAAAAAATTGAGTTTTTTTCATAAAAAATGATTTTCTTTATTTTCTCTTTTCTTTATTTTGTTTATTTTTAACATCTCAATTCTAGGTTAGGTATCACCATGGAAAACTAGAGGAAAATTTTTATATTTTTCACCCTAGATCTTAATTGTAGTATGTTCATCAAATAAAAACTAGAAACCATTAAACATGTTTTTTATGCATAATTATGAGATAATATATTTATAGGCTAAATAGTTGACCCAGACTCATCTAAACATGAACAAATTTATAACACACATGACAACCCAATCTTTCAAAATTGAATCATAAACATAATCTTAAGTCATAAACTAATCAATGTACTTAATCACTAGAATTTTATTCATGCTATGTACAAACTATTCTTCATATTTTTTTGGTCAATGAGGAACCCATATGGGAAAAAAGACAAAACTAGACCAAAAAGAGACAAATGTTGATGTTGGATTAATGAATAAAACAAGAAAAAAAACTAAAAACCAAAAATAAAAGTAGTGAAAATAGAATATTTAGGACCTTACCAAAAAAATACATGCTTAGAAGTAGGGTTTGAGGAACCACCCATTTATTGGTAATAGGATGTCCTCACTAGTTAGACACCTGAGATAGATTGTATTCACATCCAATATTTTAAAAGGTTTGTATGGATCCTACTAGATGAAAATTCATTTATATAATGATGTTTCCCTTTTTTTCATGCACAATATCCCAAATAAACTTATTTATTATGTTCTCATGTAAACCAAACAAATATATGCTATCAAATTTATCAATATACTTATGTTTAATTCATAAATAGTAATTGGGATAGGTTTGGAGAAATACCTCTAGCCATACAATGAATTATGGTGAGGGATAGGGGTGGGTATCAACATATACTAGAGATATTTGCATATCCAACATAGTAGAGATATATTCTTCGTGGCATCTAATTAGTGAATAAATTAATGGTTATTCCCTTTCTATTATGAATATGATGGCAACATACTTCTTGACATTTTATTCATCTAGAAGGCATGGGCTCTATTATTCACATGATAAAAACCTTTGGGTTGTATCATCAATAGATGATGTATGTAGAGATTTTCATTAGATCAAGTCATAATCAAATCTAATTATTGTTACTCCATCTTTTCCCTTGGACCACTATGCTCATGATCACTCATTTCTATTTAGATTGCCTTAATAGTTTTGAAGAGAACTAGACTATTAAAATTGCTTCCTATAGGTTGTTGTTTAACCCTTAATTTTGATTAAGATCCTATTTAGGTAGATAGCATTAAGTATATATAAATGATAGATCAAAAGGGTGAATATCATATCTAAATTAGGCTAATTAATTTTCTAAACTTTGATATACCATATGTTGAATTTATTAAACTAAGATAAGTCATAAATGGAAAGTACAACTATGTTAGATATATGAATGGCATAAAAGAGAGTACATAGATATTTTTGATGCTATTACAAATTTAGATCCAATATAGTAATAAATCAGGTAGGAAGATAGATCTGGAACAATCATCAAATTTTAAATTTGTTGCCTCTAGCTCTTTGTATAGTTACATAAGCCTAAGATAGTTGTGTCCATGCTACTATATGGGTTTGACACTAGTGCCTAGTAAAAAATATTAGATAAAATAGGATGAAATCACATAGATTATTCTATTTTTGGACTCACCTTTACTCTATTTCATTCAAATATGGGTCATGGAATATCACTCCTAGTGAAATGATAAAACCCTAACTTTCCATATTTAATGTGACCTTGGGTAAATTGGGTTAATGGTGCACAATGCCAACGTAAACTAAAATTACCCCACTATCAAAAGGTTTAATTTATATAAAAAATAATTCATAAGAGGGCCTTAGACTCATTTATTTATCCACTACATGTTGGATTGTATGTGAATCATGCAATGTGTGTAAAGTAAGTATAATGGTGACCTAGCTTCTAACTTGGAAAATATGACCTTATAACTACTCCTTGAGTACTTCAAACTTGTAGCTACATTATTCCTTTGATTGATATAAAAATAGGGTAGAATAAGAAATATTGGGTAATTTTATTACTTTTTGAATGCTCTTTTGGTTTGATTGCTAGGTGTTCCCTAGGTGAAGAATGAATGAGGATTGATATTGTATTTATACCAATCTTATCAAGAGATAAATTACATTAAATAACTTAGGATAACCATTGTAATATATTTAATTTGTAAATTAGATGAATTTAGGGCACTAGACACTTGTTTCAAGGTAGGATAGTAATTTCAATTCTACTATCTATCCTAGATGTTAATGTCTAAGGAGAAGGAGAGCAAGCATAGGTGCAAAACTAGTACAGGTGTAAGATGAGTACTTATTAAGAATTATAGGTAATATGGGATGTTTATGTCATCAATATAAGGTTTGTAGGACTAATATATATGCCAAGGAGCATAAAATATAGTATATGTGAGGCTTGCATAAGCAAAACATGTGTATAACTAACAGGAATAGCCAATTTCTATATTTTCCAATTGTACAAGACTAAGGTGCTACAAAATAAATAAATATCATTTTCATTCCCCACTTTTAATCTAGTATTGAAATTTATATTTTAAAGGAAAGAAATAAGTACATGGGAATGTATGCACACCTTATCTTTTATTGAGTTAAATTTACATGATTTTATAGATTTAAATTTGAGTGTTTTTTTGGTGATTGACCTACAACTAAAATCATGTTACAGTGTAAAATTAATGTATATAAGCTAGGTTAAATTACTTAAAATAGATTAAGATTGAAAGATTAAGGTTTAAGAGTATAATAATGTGTCGATGTAATTTCCTTACCTATTGACAAGTTGTTTTTCAAAAGATGTATCACCATAAGGCTCTGAAACTAAGATTATGATAAATATAGATAAATCATTAAAGAGCATATATCTAAGGAGATAAATAGATATTGGAAGTTAAATTCCCCCAATTTTAGATCAAAAGTTATTTACTACCTAATAGTTAATATTAGCTTAACCATGAAACCCAATGATGCTTATAACCTGGTGAGTTTGGATGAACAAGTCCAAACTAAAAACTTATAAAGATTGAGTGATTTAATCACCTCAACCATACCAAAAGGTGAATCAACTAATATAGTGTATTGGTTCTCTAAAGTATATAAAAGTTTGTGAGATATCATTATAGGCAATAGTTTTTAACTCTAAAATTGATTTATATTATTTAATATTAGGCACATGTTACATAGCATATGCACCTCATATATGTCTCATGTTGAAACTATGTATAAAAATGTTACCATGTATATAATTTTATCATAAATTTGAATCTAAATCATATAAGTGTGTGCTTTGGCCAATTCAAATAATTGTGTAAGTGTGAAGTACATGCTTCCAAATCATGCTCCCACTATATATAGATAAATCTAAACTCTAATATAAATACAAATGTGGAGGACATGTTTCCAAAAGATGCCCCCACTATAAATTAGAGATGGGGAATACTGAATAGGTGAAGATAACATGCTTCTAAATCTTTCCCTTA